>PVKA01031003.1:0-26728 GCA_004027165.1 Ctenomys sociabilis
CGTCTCCGCCTGCCTCTAAGCAGCCGCAAGCACCTCCCGCGCCCCGCCCCGGCGTCAGCGCAGTTCCGCACACCTATTGGTTAGAACTCGCATCTTTCACATATAGGTCCCGCCTTCGCTCCAGGGCATCGTCCGCCTCCTCAAGATTCCGCCCCTCATCTGTCAGCCCCGCCTGGACGCTGATTTCCGCAGAAATATTGGTTCGCTTGCGCGTCCCTCACAGCCAAGTTCCGCCTCTACTCTCCGGCAGCCTCCGCCTTTCCATAGGCCGTCCCCCAACAATCTCTTGTTCCTCCCACCCCTTCCCGCCCCTCCCTGCCCGGACATCGAAGTTTCGCACGTTTATTGCTCAGGATGTACGTCTCTCAACTTAAGGTCCCGCCTTCCCTCCTGACCGCCTCTACCTTTCCGAGAGCACGCCTACGCCCCGCCCCGATATCGATATTCGCACGTTCATTGGCCAGCGCACACGGGTCCCGCCTCCTTACAGCCCCATCCCAGCGGAAAAATCCATGTAGCCTGCGGGACTGGCTTGCCTGGCTACGGCTGCCTTGCCCCGCCCTGGGCTGGGCCGTCGTCATTCCTCCTGAGGGGGTCGACTGTGGGCTGACAGTGGGATGGGGCAAGGGACGCTAGAGCTGGACAGCGGGGGTATGTGTACGGCCTGCGGCCCCACCTGGGACTCACGGTCTGGGCGGCGCGACCTGGAGTGGGGATCCATGGCTCTCTACGGCTGAGTGGTGAGACCTCTGGCTCCAAGGACCTGCTGATGGGACACCTGAGGCGAAACCCTGGAGCCGGAATGAAGCTCAGACTCTAAAGCCAAGTGTCCCGAGGGCCCCTGAAGGCCCCAAAGTGAGGAGGACACACCCGCCGAGGCTGTGGGACCAGGCCGCAAACTCCGAGTATGTGGCAAACACCCTAGGGAGTGTAAGGATGAAGGGCGCAGAGTTCTAAAGTGGATTGCCCAATAGAATCCCGGCGTCCAGGAGCACAGGCCGGCGCGAGGTCCTCCATCCTCTCTGAAGGGGCTGCTGCTGCGAGGCCTCCAGGGCACCGCAGAACTGGCTCAGCTATTGGGGACTAGTTCCTGGCTAGATGGCACCCTGAAAGGGCCAGATGCCAAGACCTGTGGTGAGGAGGACTGACTTTGGGAAAGACCAAGAAAACAGGTCCGAAATGCTCGCACCCACGGACTCAACCTCCTGTTGTTAGAACTTCACCACTTAGAGGCAAAACACCTTTGAACCAAGTTCCAAAGGCTTCGATGTCTGCAACATGGAAAAGTTTTACAACAGAGATAGGAAGTAAAGGCACACCTCTGAGGCACAATCTACAGTCCGCTACAAGTCTAGGACACCTCCTAGCTGAGGTATGCATGGGAAAGAAAGTTATGAGTCATAATCACTTTACAACACAGCTTAATCACCAGATTCGCAGATGTAGGAGCGTGATTCCGTAACTGGACCCCTCTCTAAAGAAAACTAGACAGCAACATAGTACATATTATACTCATGCATGCCTGGCTTGTGGAATTAAGAACCAAGTGATGTATCATCCAGCTATTCACCCAGATGCAGAGCTACCTGCCCCTGCCCTTGTCTTTTCCTGTTAGGCAATCCCAGCAGTTCTTGACTACTTTCCCACTTACACACAGTCATTTTTCATTTGCAGTTTACATTTTCAAGAACTTAATTCAGTTTCCAGGAGCTGATTGTGGAGCTTTGCTCTGCATATACAGAAAAAGTAGGGGATGGGGGAGGGGGCAGAAGCACAACACTGTCTACTGAAAGCATCTTCTATTTCAAAGCCTGACCCTGAGTCCAGTGAGTGGCTCTCGTGATGACCAAATTGCAGTCACTCTTTTGTCTCTTGTTAACCAAAGCATTACATTCTTAGCACATGGGCCTCTTAAAACCCAGGAACAAGAAAGACATCATCTGGGAACAGGTGAGCTCCTTGATTACCACAGAGGAATCCTGCATTAGACTTCACATGGGAAATCCTGAAAAAAAAAAAAAATCATCTTCTATTGTGTTACTCTATGAAGATTTAAAGATGTTTGTTAGGATAGTTATTTATTTTGCTACTTCAAGAAGTAAAGTCCTTAGAAAAATACAGAAGTGTCATGTGACTGTTACACAAGAGAACTACCAGCAGACTTAAAAAAATTTTATTTCAATACATGAGCACCAAATCATTTTCTAACTGAATCATTCATTTGCCAATTTTGTTTTGAACGATGATGCATAAATGTGTAGAATAAAGAGGATTTCTGTGACTTAGTTCCTTCATTTCAGTCTCTCAAAGTCTTGTTACTTAAGTGTTGTATACATACTATCTTTGCAAACATTTACATTTAAGTTGCTATTTCCTTTCGCTCTTGGTGAGCACTAACATCTATAGCTTCATCACAACTAATAATGAAGGTAAATTGGCCCAGCTATGGTGAATGTGGAGTGGTGTAAATACTCTCTCTCCATAGTTGACTTCCATTAGTGCAAGCCATCGTAAGGGGAAAGCATTTCATTTAAGTGTTCTGCTGGATGAGAGGCATTTAGGAAAAAAAGAGAGAAATTTTGAGCTTTTGAAATTATGAGCTTTTCTTTGTATCTTGGATGAACTTACCATAATTTGGACCCTAAACACTGAATACTGGCTTCTGATCATGGCCTGCTATCTTTCAGAGTTGCTGCTAGGTGGCAGGCTGTCTGCCCTGTCCCATGTTTGTGTTGGTGGCACACACTGCAGAAGATGCCTCCAAGTACTCAGTCCTGGTAGGGCACGGATGTGTGCTTCTCTTGGAGATACTTCCAACAACAGTCCTTCATGTCTAGTTCCATTTCACACACAGTAGAGTCTGGGAAATGCACTGCTTTACATCAATTTTATTTGAGATTCAAACTAAAAGGGCTTTTTAGTGAGATTGCTTTTAAAGTGTTATGAGCCTTAGTTTTTGTTTTTTTCAGGAGGCAGTTTTATTTATTTTTATAGCTTACATCTGAAAGAACATCAAAACATGTTTATACCATGTATATTCAACAATAAATACAATTTTTCTGATCAAGGATAAAGGTATAACTCATGGAATTATTTGCCAAGTTTAATATTGAGAAATATAGTTTTCATAAAATTTACAAGAATATCTATGACCGCTATTCATTTAAATTGGATAAACAAATACTATATTTGTTTTACTTATATCTGTAGTTTTATATCCAAGTTCTGGGCACAGAGTGGGTGTGCAACTAGTTTTGCCCAGTGAGATTAAAATGTTTCAAAATTCACTATACAAGGTGTTTGCGCGAGGGCCTTGATGTATTGTCAGGGACAGTTCACTAAAAAAAAAAAAAAGAGAGAGAGAGAGAGTACACACAGTCCATGTAGAATTCTCATGGATTGTTTTGTTCTATTGATTTTAACTTCATTTCTGATTTTTAAATTTTAAACAAATATGCCAACTCAAATGCTTACATTAAAATAGCTATATGTGTGTTATAGTGAACAGTCTAAGAAGTACAGATGCTATAAAACTTTGTATTTTTGTTTCTTCTAAACTCAGAATTTCAGAATACTTCACCTAATATGAGCTGAAGTCAACATTTGAAATGCTTGTAGAATATTTCAATAGTGACAGCAAGAGTAACTAATCTGTAGTGACCACCACATTGTACAAGACCTGATAAATCAATTTAATAGAAAGTTTGTTGGAACCTATAGAAACACATTTGCATGTACACAAAATCACATAATAATTAAAAAGGAGCTTTACTTATCGAAGTTGGCAGAGACTGGCTTTTATTGGAAACAAAGTGCCCACTATTGATTAAAAATTTATAAATTTCAAGTGAAAATTCTACTCTTAGGATGAATCTTAAGGCCAGCAAGATGGCTCAGTGGACTAAGCACCTGCTTAGGCAAGCACAGGGCTTAAGTTTGATCCCTGGCACCATATGCCACCCTGGTCCTGCTCCCAGGAGACTGAGCTTGTTACTCAGTCTGGAAGTGGTGGTGCAGGCCAGTAATCCCAGACCTGGGGAAGCTGAAAACTGGAGGATCATTGTGAATTGGAGCTACCTAGTGAGCCCCTGTTACCAAATACATTTAAATAAATAAATGAATAAATAATCTTGAGCTGGAGAGGTAGCTCAGTAATCTAAATGCATGGCTGGCAAGCACAAAAACCTGAGTTTGATCTCTGGCATGGTGGTGCACACCTGTAATCCCAGCCCTGGGGAAGCTGAAACAGGATTATCACTTCAGGTCTGAACTATGTAGTGAGACCCTATATCAAGTAAATAAAAAATAAAAATAAAAATTAATCTTGCACAGCCATTACTTTATTTTCTTCTGTTTTGGTAACTTCCAAGTGAATATTCTATTGTGAATCAGCTGTTGTTTCATTTTCTTCTATTTAGTAGTTTTCTTTTGGCAACATTCATGGGTAGTGGAAGGCATACATTCAGTGGTTATTGTAGTGGTTGATACATTGTGTCAACTGGAGAAGTTAAAGCTTAACTAAAGCTGATCCGCAATTCCACACCTAGGGCACGGAGGCCCCGTGCTGTGAAGACCACACCCTAGGACGCCTCATCACTTACAGGATATAAAACAGACTGGAGGATGGATGGAACATTCTGCTTCCTTGAAGGAGCTCTGATCTTCCCAGTCAGCTCAGATGTCCTCTCCTGGCTTCTAGCACAAGCTCTTCAGCCTCTGCCTTGGATCCTTCAGCCTGCTGGTGTAGACTCATCAGCCTTCTGACATAGACCCATCAACTTCTAGATATAGAACTTGCACAGAACACTACAATGAGCTCCAGACCTTGGACTAAGTCCTTTAGTTTAAGGTGTGCAGACACCCTCCTCATGCATCCTCAGCCTGTGCAAGAGGAGGGCATGGACATTGTATGAGTTCTACACCCCAAGCCTAGGGTAACCTGCTTATAGTGTAAGAAGGGGAGAAGGCTTGTTAGAGGTCGCAGCTGCTGCCTCTCACTTTGCTCTTTGCTGTTTCTGCTGCTATGAACTGCTGCCCTCTGCCATGTGCCACTTTGCCTTAAAGCCATCCAAATATGGACTGAAGCCCCCAAAAGCCATGAACTGAATAAACCTTTCCTTCCAAAATTCTGGGTGTTAGGTATTTTCTCCCAGAAAGGAGTGAAAAGTATCAAGACAGTTATTTACCAAATAACTGTGTATCAGGCACTAGGAAAGTAAAATGAAAAAAACACTCTTTCACTCATGAAACTTATGTTCCAGTCCATAGACAGATGACAGAAAAGAACAATTACAAGGCAGCTATGGGACTGAAAGTCCATAATCCTTTCTGCTCTGAAGGCTGAAGTGGAGTGGTAGGCAAGCAATGTAAACCTTGTCTTAGAAAAAAAGTTAAAAAGGCTGGGGATGTAGCTCAGTGGTAGAGCAGTTGCATAGTATATGTGAGGCTCTAGATGTAATCCTTTATAACAAAAGAGTTACACATACATACACACGATGCATTAAGTGTACACTCATCAAAATCCAAGCTAGAAATAAGGTTTTGATGGAAATGAGAACTCATAATGGAGAGATTTTAAAAGTAGGCTTAACAAAATGTACTGATGAGCTGGATATAGGATGTAGGAAAAATAAAAAGAGGAGTCAAGAAAAACTATTTGGGTCTGAAAAAATGGGAAATATAATTTACCATTCACTAACAAAGGGAATGTTGGAAGTGGACAGCATGTGTTGTGGAGAAGAACTAAACTTACATGTGATAATTTTGAGGTGCATTTTATGTCACAGGAGGCATGGATGCCATGTGGACCCCTAAACACAGAAACTTGGTCTTGGAAAGGGAGGGCTTCTCTGCAGTGGGTGCACAGTTGGAAGCCATCAACATAGTAGAGCTTAACTTGAGATAGAGGAGAAAAAGAAAAGAAAGTACCAGCAAAACTGCACAGAGGAACAGCTTCTAAAAAACAAAAACAAAAAAAAAAAGTCAGATTGATGTGCAGAAAGGTGGAGTAGAAGGAGAAGCGAGAGTGGACTACTGGTTTGACTAAGATTATTGGCAATCTTGGCGAAGCAGTCTTGTATACCCACCTCAGATAGCATCTCATTATTCTCTGCCTCTGTATTGACTCAATTACACTTTAGTATTTTACACTTGCTGACATTGTATGTACATGCACATTATGTGTATGATGTTTGACTCTCTTCTCACAAGTAAATAAAAAGGTACCTGGAGAATAGGCACTCCATCTTTCTCGTTCCCAACTAAATCTCCTACAACACACCCAGCAAACATTGTGAATAAATGCTTGTTGAAAGAGCAAATATTCCATTATAGTGCTGTACTATTTTTTCTGATTTTCTCTAAAGAAACATTTGTAAGTATTTGCAGGAAAAATGAAATTTCACATTCAGGTCTTCTGAAGTTACAAAATCAGCTTTCAATGGTAAAAACATTTGTTCTGGTCCCTTGAGATGAAAAATGGAACAGGAATTCAGGTTAGTTTTTAACAAGTGTGTCTCTCACAGTGAGAATAATTACTTATGTACATCCAGGGGATGGCATAGTATTACTCATATTTCCTCTTTCTCCACATGAACAGAGGTCTATTGTTTGCAACATCTAAAGCTATTCCCTGGTGATAAGCCAGACATCAGCAGTTTTGAAGAAGGAAGTGGACAGAATTTATGTTGGGCTTTAGAACAGTCCCTCAAGAGCTTCTCTCTCTCATTTAGGATGTCACTAATACCTGCCCCAAAGAAAGAACATTAGTTTGGCAAAATTTTCCTCCACATATTTCAAATCCTTATCTTGCCAGCACCCTATACTAGACAGAATGTCTATTCACCTTCCCGCCTGATGGGTGATCATAAGTCACAGGCTCAACGATTGCCTTCCTGGGGAGTAGAACAGGGACATTTAAGGGCCAGAAACATTGAAGTTGCTTGGCAGAATCTTCAAACGTTGGCTAGACTAATCAGACACCTTCCAGGAAAAACGTGACTTTAAATTTCCCAGAAAGCTGGAGTGGAATGTATTGCACACTGGGATTAAGGGAGTCAGCAGTAGGAGCTGAATGGGCAAGCTGTGGAGACAGATGATGGCACTGTGGACAAGAGGCCACAGCTAAAGTCTGAAATCTGTATGTCTTTTCTAATTCTTCTTGGTCATGGGTTGGTTTTGGTCTCATTTTGGCTTTAATTTTGATTCTGTCCTTCCTAGAGCCTGGCTGTTTAATTTTCATCTGAATATATAAAATCTCTCACTATCTTCACAGCAGAAGCTTTCTGTTTCATGTTCCTATTAAGGCCTTCACCAAAAATCAAATGGAAGACAAGTGCCACTAAGCTGTTTCCCCATTCGTTCTGTACGTTTCTGAAAATTGACACCTTCTGATCATGGTGTATATGGAAATCCTTCTATTCATTCAAGAAATAACTATACAGTAAAACCTTGAATTTCAGTAACTTATTCTGTGAGTGTTCTGCAAGATGAGCAAATATTTGTAATGAATTTTAACTTGATAAACAAGAGATGTCTTGCAATATGAGTATATAATGCAATGCCAAACACACGATCACAAACCACCCAATGATTCCTGTCCCCCTCTAGGATTGTGGGTTATCGTCTTCCAACAGCAATAGGTTACAGAGGAGTTCTCATCTGAAGAGGAGGAGATCAAGGCGGAGGACTCACCCTCAAATGAAGTCAGGGAGATGTATGCAATGTGGGAAACAGTGTAAAATTTATGGAAAGCACCACCTGAGTAAGTTTTGGTGATGTGAGTGATGAATCTGTTTAACTATAATGCATGCCACATTTCTGCAAAATCCTTAAAAGGAGGCAGAAGCAAGTGGAATGGTTCCTCTTGAAAGGTGAACAAAAAGAAAAAGATTCTATTGTGCCAAGAGATAGAAGTGATTCTGTTATTGATAGTGAAAGTCATTCCACACAATAGCCCTCCTTTCCCTTGTCTCCCTCACACCAGTCATAAAAGTAAGTAAGTATAGGCCAATTTGATTCGTTTCTTTTACAGTCTGCATTTTCTTTAATATGTATGAACATCTTTTTCATTTTGTGAACTGAATCATTCAAGGTTCCATTATTTCTTATGGGGAAATTTGCTTTAATATATGAGTACTTTGGATTATAAGCGTGTTTCAGAAATGAATTATGCTTGCAAATCAAGGTTGTACTTTGTTCTACAGCCATCCTTGCACATCGTACTAGTCTCCATAACAAAGCCAGTGCCAAAAATAAAAAGAGGAAATCACCAGAGACAAAGAAAGAGAAAGACTGAGGATTGATTGACTAGGTCATTTTGCTAAGTTTAGGAGATCTTCACTAAATATTCTGCATGCCGTTCTACATGTTCGACCAAAAGCTGCAGGCTGTGTTTCAGTGGAGATGGAAACCTCAGTGGAACTCTTCAGTGCAGTCTGCACTCCTTTGCGGGTCTGGGCAGCCCTTCATGTACCCTCTCAGTGCTGACTCAGCACCACAACAAGCTGCAATCAGCACAGACATCCTTTGGTGCTTCAGGAGGTACCCAGTGGGACCCAGAGGACTGGAGAAGTGTCCTAGCCACAGACACCTGCATTCATTACACCTAACTAATTCTTTGACTGCATCTAATTTCAAGGGAGTCCAAGATGGCATGTCTGATATGCCATCTAGTCCACAGTTAGAAGGAAACCAAATATTTCTAAAAGGTCACCATCAACCTGAACTTGTAAATCATGCTGGGAGCTCTGGGCCTCTGGGCTGAACTCGCCAGTCGCGAGGATGCATCTTGTCTCCCCATTTCACCTCACTGCAGCTCTCCTGGCCAAGAGCCCAACATCCTCATCTTGATGTCAGACGTACCCTTTCCAGTCCTTTGAAGTTCAGGCATGGGTCTGTGTCCCTCTCAGCATTTGTAGCTCCATCACTGGTGGTGCTGGAGTAGCAGCTGAAAACAATAGCTGTGACAGAAACTGGACTGGAACAGTGCACTCTCAGCTTACTTAGCTACATGTAAGAGCATGAAGCCCTTTGAATTCTGAAGGCTATAAGAAAATTATCTACAAATACAAATGTATACTACATATGCATGTATGTATGACAAAAGTTTCTGAAACCAACCTTTTGTAGGAAATGAATGCGATTAATTTAATGATAGGCAAACTCATTCTGTTATAGGAAGACCACACATTTATGCAAGTGTCTGTCATGTGTGGGTACTGCTTTGACACAGAAAAACATGTTTTACGCTTCTCACCTTGTGGACATGCAGCATTATAGCTAGTCTCTGTGTCAGCTTGGCTAAGTTACTCACCCACTTGTGTGATCAACCCCTACTCAGGGTGTTGCTATGAGAGTAGTCTATAGATGTGACTAATGACTAGAATCAGTTTGAGGTCTAGGGTCATACTCGGTAAAGATGGGCTGAACCAAATCATCAGTGCAGCACCATAGCCCCAGTGCCTGCTTGGGCTCCTGCCTGCTGCCTTGCCCTGTGTATGTTAATCCTACAGTCATGTGAGCAGCTTCCTAACTCAGTTTGTTCACATATGCAGGCACACACACACACACACACACACACACACACACACACACACACACCATGTCATCTATCTAGTTAAAAGATTAAGTTCCAGGTTCAATATGATAAAAATGTATTTGCTTTCCTTACTTGTAGCCAATAAGAATTTCCATTCACTAAACATGTCTTCCTCACTGGTGATCACAGTGGGTAGACAGGTACCGAGATTAGGATCATTGCTTGTAGACCCTAAGATGAAGATCCAAATGAAAGTGCTGCAGGAAAGAATTTTCCAAGGAAAAATCAGAACAGAAGTAAAGAAAGTGATGGAGAAGAGGAGTAACTTCAGAGGGTGAGATGTCAGTGTAGGCCCAGTTCCCTGTCAGTGGCAGGGGCTTGGTCCTGAGTCTCTGAGAGCTGTCCCCATCCAGACCAGGGAGTTGATGTAGCTTCCCCAGCACCCAGGTCTCTGAACACTGCAGACCATAGCTCAAGGACTGAGGATGATACCCTGGCAGAGGCCCAGAGAAGCTGCTGGGATAGAGGAATCAACCACATTTTTCAAGGAATGAAGTAGAAATTACACCTGTCTATTCCTCCTTTGTGAGGACACATGCAGAGAGCCTTACTCTTTCTCTCTTTCCAAGCTTCACACAATGTTCTTTTATTACCTGAAATTTTTAATTCAGAGAACAGATCAAAGCGAAATATTACTACAACAGGAAACATGCAAACTCCACTCAGAAATGAGACCTTCCCAGGTGCATGGCTGTCCAGCTAGCCCTAGATAGCATCAGGTGTGTGTGGAGAACGGATCCTACTTAGAAGACTACTTGGCCTGGCTCAGCCATGCAATCAACATAGCACTATCTCAAGGTGCTCCATGGAACACCTCCCCCAGTAGGTTCCTTTGTTTGGAAAGCTGAACTCAGCCTTTTCTGGAAGACAGGTTATATTACACTATACTTTGGGCAGCTATATTATCCTACCATATGAGTTAGGAAAGCAGGAATAAGGATTCCACAGAAGGGAACAGGATTCACACAGACAGATAAAAGTATAGATTGAAGAAGAAAACTACTAGTGTGCCATTAGGGGATTTCCTTATGTTTCTGGGGCCTGGCTGTATGTTGATCTTTGCCACTGGTGAGACTTCATTGTACTCTCATCATGTGCTACACTTTTGAACTAAAATCTTAGTTATGAAGTTACATATACCAGAGTATTCCCCTTTCCATTCATGAAACAAAATACCTGAGGCAATCAACTTCAGAAGGGAAAGGTTTCTTTGGCCCACAGTTTTGGAGACTGCAGTCCATGGTGGACTCGCTTCCTTCTTTGATGCCCAGGTTGGGACTTCATGGTGGCAGCGTGTGGGCTAAAACCTTCACCTGGTGGCAGTGGAAGGTAAAGGACAGAAAGGGGCAGGGGCTAGCTCATAATACCCTTATAGGGCACAGCCCAGGGACCCCAGACCACCCAGGGACCCAGTTCACAGTGGCACCAACCTGAAGCTACAGCCTTGGACTCATTACCTTAGTGCAGTATGGATCCAAAGTGTAGTACAGAGGTAATAATGAAGGAAATTTATTTCTAATAGCCAAAAATTGGAGGAAATCGAGATGATCTTCAGCACCTCCAAGGAATAAAACATTCTTCAGCTCTACAGAGAAAGGAGTCATGGAACCATGAAACAAGTGCATATTTGTAAGTGAGAGAAGCCAGTCTGAGAAAGCTATATAGGACTTGATTCCAACCCTGATGTTCTGGAACATGAAATCAAGTGTATATTCGTCCATTTTCTACCACTGTAACAATGTGCCTAAAGCAGGGCAATGTGTAAAGGACAAGATTCTGTTCAGCTCACAGTTGGGGAGTCCTGAGCATTGCCCTGGCACCTGCTGAGCGGGTGGGTCACTTTACACAGGCAGGGAATACACAGAAGAGGCCACATGGCAAGACAGAAAGCCAAAGGGGTTCCAAAGTCTGATGTGAACGTTTCTAGCACACCTCTTTCTGCAGTTAACTGGAATCCCATGGCGGCCATAGCACAGTTTCTCTGTGAACCATGCTTCCAGCACAGGAGCCTCTAGAATCAAACCATGTTCAATTCAGGCAGTAAAACATCCCAGGAGTTGGGGGAAGAAGGATCCAAGAGGATTCAGAGGGATCTTATGTTAGGGAAAACACTGAGTGTAACACAATTGTTGGCACCTGACATTATCATTTCTCCCAATCTATGAATCACAAAGCATAAGGAACAAGCTGAATATAAAAATGCACTGGAGTGATGGAGACATCCCTGTGTTCTCCATCACCTGGTGGAAGATGTGATTCATATGAGAGGCTGTGCATGTGTGGGCCAGGGCCAGGTGGAAGAGCTCCATACTTTCCTTTTGAGTTTGTCATGAACCTAAGCTATACTCACCAGAATAAAGCAGTTACAGCAATAGCAACAAAAGCCCAGAAGCAGTGGGTGTCTCCTGCTGTGACTCATTGGTAGGGACTCAGGTGGAGCCCAGGAAATGTTTTGGCTCCAGGAGTCCTGCTGAAGGGGTCACTATCCAAGAGAAGCCTGGGGACATACACAGGCCTCTCAGAGGTGACCCCATGAGAACACTGTGGAGGGTAAGTCTCCAGATCCTTTATGTTTATCCTTGAGCTTAAACCATGTAAACAATTTCAGAAGTGGTACAGGGTGCATCACAAGATGGGAAGGCAAGAAGCCAACTGTAAGAACACTGGAAAACTCTCTCTCTCTCTCTCTCTCTCTCTCTCTCTCTCTTCCTGCTCTTCTTCTTCCTCTTCCTCTCTACTCTTCTCTATTCCTTTCCTCTGTTTTTTTTTCTCATTCTTTCATTTTCTTTTTTCTTTTCTTTTTTTTTCTTTTCTTTCTTTTTTTTTTTTTAGATACTGTATCATCAGCCCATCTCCTCTGGTTTTTTGAGACAGGCCCTTGCTAGGTCACTAAATTATCCAAGCTGGTCTCATATTCACAATCTTTTTGCTTCAGATTCCCAGAATTCTGGGAATACAGGTGTGTTTTCCTATGTCCAGCTAGAAGGTACATTTACTCATGTAGGTGAAAGCTAATAGCTCATATTCAGGACATGATGCATCTCTGAAAAATTGTGCATTACTTATATTTGTTAGAGTTCAGAAGAAGATGCTAGGAACAGGTATTTGCATTGTATACTTCTTGAAATTATAGAAGTAAATCAGGACATTTTTTCCTCTTAGACCATTCTACTTTAAATTATGGTAGCATGCACAGGTTGGCCAGATATGGGGCAAGGGTTATGTGCAGGTCAGCACCCACCTGGATGGCACTTCCTACTTTCTTGACATCAAGTTGTCCTTTTTTTGAGTACTGTGGGCCATTTTTCTGTCACTTTGTGCACCTCTCCCTGCTGACGTCACATTTCACAAAGTGCATTTTTCTCTCCACATCATGTGTGGTTTCCTTAACAACAGAGTCAATTTTTATAAATCTGTGTCCACAGCACCAAGAAATACAAATAAGCTCAAACATTTTATTGAACCAATAGTGTTTATTTTTTTCAATAGTGTTTAATTATGGAAAGAACATTACCCAATGTGTCTTCATCATTAAGAAAAATAACACAAAAATGGGTAAAGGTTTGTTGAATAAACGAATGACAAATAAGTTATTTAAAAATGAGTGGTGTCACAATGAAGAAACAGTTTTGCCAATTAAATTGTTTGGCAGTCATTTTCTCTAAATTAAATGAGTTAAATACTCCCTGTAATGTTTTAATGAAAAATGTTTAACTTGCGGACAATGTATGATTTGTTGATAATTACAGTCATATTTGATGATTAAACTTTCAATATAAAGCTTTGACTAGCAAATGAACAATATAATTTATGAAGCTATTTTGAAATATTTGGGTAAACATGTTGGATACTTATAGATTAATAAAATATAGTTACCATTTGCAGTATATAATGTCTACATTCCTTGTGCAGAGTTGGTACACATACATAGTACATCTTAGCTCGTGTTTATTCCCTCTTTCTCCTGTCCCTCCTCTCTCTCTCCATTACTTGATCCCCTTCCCACCTGAGAAAGATCTATCTTCCCATAGCGGAGAAGAACCAAAAAGGAACAAATGTTGTGAATAAAAATAGAACTCACGGAAATCTTACTACTTGATTATAAGACAATCATCCTTTAGTACAGGTAATTTCTGCTGTTTTCATTAAAATAATTTTATTTATCTTGTAACTCCATCATATTTGTTTCCCTAAAATAAATATTTTAAAACTGAAAATAAAGTAGAATTAATTTTATTGCTACTTTTCAAAGAGATTATAAGGAAGCAAAGAGTTGTTTAAATGAAAATTATTAGGAACACACATACTCATTGTTGAACTGTCACCAATACAAAAATAAAGAATGTTTACTTTTTTAAATGTGCAAAAGTGTTCTATATTTTATGCACAGATTGTTTATCTTGGGAGGGTTCATTTGAGTATTCATTTCTACATTTCCTTAAGTAAAACATAAAAACATATCTATTTTCCAAAGGTCACTATACTCATCTCAGTATATATCTGGCTGTAGAGATGGAATTTTTGTGCCCATATTTTTGCCAAAGAATCCCCATTTTCTTCAGTATAGCCTGAGCACTGGTTAGACATAATTACATAGATTATTAGAACTCACTTCGGAACCAATTCTTCTGACACCAAATATTCTGTTTGAACCTTATTTACAAAGTGTATTAAAGGGACCTGAAAAGATCAGCTGGTATTAATCACAGTTCAGTACAGTAGAGACATTGGCAGTGGTGTCACCAACCCTGTAGAAGTGTGCAGTATTGTGGTCTGGTTATTACTTGTAGGGCTCCCAGCAGCTCAGGTCCTCGCTAACATCTGTCCTGTTTCCTGAATTGTGTGATTTAGGTAAATGTGAATACTTGAAGGGTGTCAAGGAAGGACTCCGCTTCCTGCTAGCTTACTTTTCTCCTCTCATCCCATTATTTCCCAAAGTCAGGACTTCTTTGCCTGTTCTTCCTTCTGTGTCATCTCCTCTCCCATAGCCGCTTCTCTCCAGCACAGCAGCTTGGCCTACTGTCCCAGCTCCTGAGGCACCAGGCAGAATTCTGCTACTAGTAGCTTCTTTATCGATCCAATCCTCTTTATCTTTGTATTTAACCAATGTAGACTGAAAATAGTCATAGCAAAATCATCCATGCTAAACACTACAAGCTTTTTAAAATCCTGTCCTCATTCTTTATACAATATAAACCCATTTACAAGCATTATATTTCACTGGGTATTCCAGATAATCTAGAGATTATGTAAAACACATGAGAGACTAGTCATAAATTATATGAAAATACTACATCATTTTATATGAGGGACTTGAGCTCTATCTGTTTAAATGGGAGAGGCCCACATACCCACCTCCCTGGTTCCAAGAGAAATCTGCAGAAGGAGTAAAACTTACCTTTTGAGTGAATACCTTTCATGTTTACTTAAAACATCTCCAAAGTTATCACATGTAACTAAGTATATTTAACAATGCAAAGGTCACATTGATCCTGTTTTCTAGTTTATGCCTTTAAAAATACCCTACCACTATCATTAATTCTATATTAAATACATGAAAAAAATTGAACAAAGAAGAGTAAGAATTTTTAAGAATTATTTGGTACAGGATTTCACTACCCAGCCCAGTCTCATAGTGATCCTCCTGTTTTCAGCCACCCCAGTGCTGGGATTATGGGTGCAGGCCACCAGGCCCACTCTCAGTTGCCAGCTCAGCATGCCCAGGGCGCAGGGCTGGCATGGCAGGCAGTGCTGGGGGTGA
Organism: Ctenomys sociabilis; assembly: GCA_004027165.1. Classification (NCBI taxonomy): domain Eukaryota; kingdom Metazoa; phylum Chordata; class Mammalia; order Rodentia; family Ctenomyidae; genus Ctenomys; species Ctenomys sociabilis. Next base: position 15,360 of record PVKA01031003.1, read on the forward strand.
ACCCCCATCCCTGCTCTTGCATAAGCAGGCATTTAGTCAACTGAGCCATCTCACTGATCCTGGCAAAGAAAATGCAGATTATGCTCTGGTGTGTGGAATAGGTGAGGGTGACTAAAACTCACTTTTACGGGTGAGTAGAACAAAAACACTTTATAAAACTGGGTGTCTATTTTCAGCAGTTCACAAATAATTTTGAAAAGACAGGAAGGTATTGATATAGGTATACAGGTATCTACACCAAGCATAAAACAAAAACCATTACAAATACTATCCCAGACTCCTTTGAACTCTCCTTGAATGTGCTTCCTGAATTTGCATGCTTTATATTTCTGCATGTTTTATAACTCTAATACATATGCATGAATTCTATAAATATATGTACTGTTATTTTACATGTTTAAAAGTATAGAAATGCTATTATGATATATATATATATATATATATATATATATATTTTAGCAATTTGCCTTTTCAATATTGTTTAAACTTTATTCATGTAGACACCTTTATCTCTACTTTTTTCATTTCAACTATTGGTACAACTTGTCTTATTTTATGAATAGACATTCATTTAGAATCCTATTAATAGACAATTAACTTCTGTTTGCAATTTTATTTATTTATTTAGGCAGTAGAACAAAACTAGTGAACATATGATTAATGTCTCTCTGTGAACATAATAGGGCATAACTAGCCCAATCAGTGGGTTGAAAGCTATGCACATCAGTATCATTTAATATTTCAAATTGCTTTTTTAAATCTGAATAAACTAATTTACATACTGCCAAGACTATTTGATTCTCAGTAACACTTTTTTTCTTTTGGTGGAACTGTGGATTGAACTCAGACCCTTGCTTGCACTTGGCAGGAAGCGCTTATTCTACTGAGCCATCTCCCCAGCCCCTTCAATACACTTTAATTTCATTTAATCAGATGTATGTGAAATATTATCTCCTGGTGTTTGCAAGTTGCATTTTTCAGAGTAAATGCTCTGGAATACTATGTGGTACATCTACTGGCAACTTGGCTTACTTCTGAGTATGAAGCTGTCATTGCTGGGGGTCTGCTACTGGTTCCCCCAGCTGGCTGGAAAGATGCCTAGCAGAGCCCACTCAGGGACTCCAGTGAGTTGCAGAAGCTGGGGGAGTGCCTCTGCAGTTTTCTTTGAAGGTTCCTAGTGACAAGATCACAGACACATAGCCTGTAATTTCCAGCAAATCTTCCTTTTCCTTCCCATGTGTAGCTCTTCTTCATGGTGGTTGGCAACATAACCACTCATGATCCTAACTGTTTCTCCAAATAGGAACCAGAGGCAACAGCAGCCTCCTGTCCTTCTTACCAAAGTCCATTGTGGGACCATTCAGTGGAGCTCCTGGAGAGCTGGGAGTGATTTTTCTCAGATTTTCTGATTTCTCCTCTTGGGACTTCAGTTTTGCAGTCACTTCTACAATTCTGAAAGTTTTTATTACTATAAGGTATGCTTTGGGAAAAAAGACTAGAAGATTTGGAAGCTATTGAATAGTTAATAGAGAGGTATGTGGAAGAGATGAGAAAAAATGAGTCCAACATCTGACTATGTTTGCCTGGAGAATCTGCAGCATCATGAGCATCTCCAAGAATTCTAAAGCCACTGATGGAAAAAAAGCAGAGGAGATGCATGCAGCATGAATAAGAGGCTGTGGCACTGAGCAGATCAGTAGGCTTCTGAGACCCAGGGGTGAGACAGGGAGAAGAATGCAAAGCTGTCTTTAGGGAAGTAACCCTTAGGAAAAGCTCTGATTTTCAGTACATGACTAGACCATCGGGTTTTCAAAAGCTCAACTTCATATCAATGCCACAGGCTTCAGAAAGGTAAATTATAATAACTATTATAAAATTTAAAAAATGTACAGGTTCCAGTTAGGCCTGTATAACAAGCTTGAGAGTCTGCACTATCTCCCAATGAGCAAAAGATAGAACAAACTGAAAATTCAATGACTTTTTTATTTTTTAATTTAATTTAATATTCATGAATTTTTTAAACCCAAAAAAGAAATTAATATATAGGCAAACCAAACCCCAAAACTTGACAAATAGGCAGATTAAAAGAAATTACAAAATAGCAGAGCAGAAATCTTCATAGAAAGCAGCCCCAGGCTGGGAAAACCTATATGACAGGAAATCCATACCAGCTCAGTGAGGCTCAGGTAGGGTTTCTGGTGAAATCCAAAAGAAATTATGAGTGCCATGTGATAATGCAAGCACAGGAAGTATTTCCTAACTTGCTCTATGAGGAAAGTATTACCCCAGGATCAGAACCAGACAAAGATATCATAAGAAAACACAGACCATTCTCTATCATTAATGGATATAAAATACTCAAAGTAATTTTGCAGATGGGACCCTGCAATATATTTAAAAAATTGTACAATTCACAGCCAAGTGTGATATATCTGACTTTATGGAAGACTGGTTCTACATTTAAAACTTAGTTAATGCACTCCAATAAGTTACCAGACTAGGAAAACTACATGATCATATCCACGAACACAGAAAAAGTATTTGTACACTCTACTATTATCTCATGATTTAAAATAAAGTCTTTGAAAGACAGGAATTGTAGGAATCTTTTCTATCTTTGTCAAGAATATCCATCAAAAAAATCTCAGTGCTTGTAATATCCTGTAACTCAGTGGTGTCCCAAATTTTCTGATCCAGGCAATTATGGGGCCACAGAAGAAAGTAATCAATGATGTAGAGTGTGCCTAAGGAGAGTCACATGGAGAGAAAACATTCTCTCAAGCTTTCACAGAGAACAAATTGGTCAAGTAATGGCCATGACTCACCCACATGGCTTACACAGACAAAAGATTTATACACTGAGGGACAGGTTTCTGGGTAAATCCTGAGGAGATTTGACTGACCTTGTCAGATACAAAAGTTACAGTTCTTATTATATAGGTCTTGCTTTATCTTGGTTTTAACCATCCATCAGAAAAGTATAAAAATGAAGTGCAAAAAGTAAAACCATATTAATATGCTGAGCTGTAAAAGGCTCAAGTCAACAACTTCTGACATTTCCAGTCCTATGGATAACCTATTACTATGGGCTACTGGACTATATTAGATTATTTTGCTCAATTTACACACTTACAATACTTAAATGCAAGGGAATACCCTTCTCTGACAAAACTAAAAAAAAGGGGGTTATAAATGAATAGCTATTTTATAGTGATATATATATATATATATAAAATAATATATATATATATATATATATATATATATATATATTAGTTAGAATAGATACATAGATACTTTCTTTTAATTCAATGAGAAGACAGATTTGTACTAAAATTTGGACAGGATATCATGTCTGCATCTTGTACTATGAATAACTAGTACAAAGACAACGATATGCAATGTATTAATTATTGCAACTGTCCTACTAACCTATTTTGAAACTGTCTCATTGTTATTTTTTTCTCAATAAAGTTAATTAAAAAAATCTCAGTACTGCAAATGCCATGCTTAATGATGAAATACTCAGCCATACCACTAATATCAGGAGCAAATCCAGGCTATTTCCTTTCTTTACTATTTTTTAACAGTGCTCTGGAAAGCCCTACCTAATCACTGAGATAAGAACAAAGATGGAAGTTATTCAGCACAAGAAGAAAAAAAGAAAAGTTTTGCAAATTACATAATTTGCATTATGTAATTATTTGTGTACTACATATTTGTGTAGAAAATACATAAATATTTATGGAGGAAATACAAAAAAATTGACCTACACTAAAAACATATAGCAATAAAATCAGTTACAATAAGATTTTAAGATATCAGATTAAAACACAATTGTTAATCACTTTCCTACACACCAGCAAGAAACACATGGAATCTAAAATTGGAACTCAATACCAAGAGCTAGAGTTGGGACTTGGGAGTAGAACACTTGTCTTGGAAAACAAAATGTCTTAGATTTCATCCCCGCTGCTACAAAGTAACCTGCAATACCATGTTTATTAGCATTCACAAGATGCATTTTGCATAAGATCTGTATGAGGAAATCTAAAAGTCTGTGATGGAAGAAAACTCAATGTATCTAAGAATCACTGCTCTCAAACTTGACCAATAGATTCAATGAAGACTGAGTGAAAATCCAAATTATTCTATGGTTACTGCCAAGCTATTCCAAAGGTTATATGGAGCAACAAAGACTTGGAAGAACCAATAGTACTATAATCATCCAGATTTTGAAAAGGACAAAAGAACAAACAGTGACCAAGGCAAATCTTTTCAACAGAAGATGTACACCATGAAATATACACATGGAAGAAAAAAGTACATACATAGACTTTGCACCCTCCAGAAAATTAACTGAAAATATATCATAGCAAAGACTGTAAAACTGCTATTAAATAACTTGGGAAAAAATGTAGAGGACTTGGCCTTAAGTTTCATCATAAGTTTTAGATATGAAGGTAAAAATACAATCATAAGAAATCAAATTGGATTTTGCTAAAGTTAAACGTTTCTGCTCTGAAAAATCACTATCAAGATAATGAAAAGGAACAGAGTGGAAGGAAATGTTTGTGAAAGACTCATCAGATGGAAGATTGTTTTCCAGAATATACATAAAACACTTAACAATTCAAATTTTAAAAAAAGAACCCTACTTAAAACTTCATCGAAGATTTTTAACAGCTATTGCATGAAAAAAGACACATAAATGACAAGTATATGAAAAAGATGATATCCTATGCCAGTAGGGAAATTTAAGTTAAGGCAACAATGAGATGTTCTTTCAGACCTACTAGTGTGACTAAAATTGTATGGTGATAAGATGGAAGTTGGTGTCGTGAATTGACAATTGGTCCTCCACTTGTAACTCCCAGCTGAATTGAAACAGTATAGTGCTTGATATACAAGGCCAACTTTAGGGTTGTTGTGGGCAGTGTAAGAGGCAGAACTGGAGAAGAAGGGAGCCTGGTGGAAACTTGCAGAACCTGTTGGGAAACTGTTAGAGAGCTGCTGGCTCTCTTGAGCCATTCTGCTAGAGGACCTCATCATACTGGTTTTCTAATGAACTTAGCTGTTCTTCTCAAAGGAGGAGCTTAGGACCGCAGAGTTGCTGAGAATGGCTATAGTTCACTTTGTGAAAGCTCCGGTCTTCACCTTGAGTGTTAATTCCTGGCTCCAGATCCTGACTCACTATTTTGCTAGCACAGATCTTTTGTCCTGCTGGCACAGAATTTCTGGCCTTCACCACTGACCTTTGGGCCTTCTCAGCACAGATCCATGAAACAAGCCTGCATGAGACATCATCTTGGTCTCTAGGCTTCTAGTGGGCCTTGTGGAGGGCATTGTTATAAGTTCTGGACCTTCACCTGGGCTTATGCATGTCATTATTGAGGGATCTAGGTCCTTAGCTGGCTTCTTTATTATTTAGTGTGTGGACAGATTTCCTGCACTTTCTTTTTGTATATGATTTTTGGATGACTATTATACATAACCTTATAAAGTGTGAATCCTCTATTTATTGTTCCCCTTGCAAAACTTCAAACTACAACAAAACTGGTACCAGGAGTGGGGTCATTGCTATGACTATACCTGACCATGTCTGGTGGGAAGAATTTGGAAAAGTTCGGATTTGTTGCCTGAAAGAGTAGTGCTAAAACACCTTAGAGTCTGTACGGAGTTCTGAGATTCTGGTCAGAGCTCAGAAAGACCAGAAAGCTGGTAGAAATCCTGCCAGTAAAGACCAGGCTCAGGAGGTTTCTTTTGGAAAGAAGAACTGCGTTGATTGTTGGACTGCATATGGTGTGTGTTATGGCTTGGAAGAAAGTTTGATCGCAATAAAAAAAAGAAAGTTTGCCTTCATTTTGCTGATATCCAGAAACTTTGACTGAGACTGAGGTTAAGGGCAGTGGGCTGAATAATCTGGCAATAGATATTTCAAGATTTTAAATGGTTGAAGTGTTGGTAAGGCTATTGTTGGGGGGTTTTAGCCAGATTTATGTTGAGAAGCAAGAGCCCATCAGAATGATTTAAAATGTGAATTTGACTGGAAGGGAAGTGCCAATAAAGCTGTAGCTGGGAAAGATAGAGCTAAGGAGATCTTGATTGCTGAGAAGGTGCAGGAGAATAGAAAAGATGGTCTCAGAGTACCACAAGAAGCAGCAAGTATCCACCCTTTGCAGCCTTAAAACTACAAAAGTGAAAGACTCTTCTTGGAAGAGAAAGTCACAGAAGGCCATGTTCCAGAATAATGGCAGCCATATTGTGTCCCAAAATGCAGTTGGCCATACCAGGTTTCAAGATAATGGCACCTGCATCAGACCCCAGCATGGTGGTAGAATAGGGAATTTGTTTCTCAGAATCACATTCAGAGTGCTCAGTGACTCAAACACTCAACCACTGCAGCCAAGAGAGAAAAAAGCCTGATTACCACTCCAGCTGGCAGCAGACTTTAGCACCATACGTGTTGTATTCATTTTAGGCTTATGCATTAATGCAAGAGTTTTGAGGTTAAGAAGGATCCCACCCAGACTTCAGAAAGCCTGGGAGGTCAAGTAATGTGCCTCTAGGAGGTCAAGTAATGTGAAGCTCTGAGTGTGAAGATGCAGTGGAGAACCCACAAGTTTGGAAAAACCAGGGATGTGGATTGTCTGAGGAAAGCTTAAAGTAGAGAGAAAAGCAGGCCTAAGAAAGAAGCTATTGGAGTCACAACGACCAGAAGTACCATAGAAGTTGAGCCACATGGAACTCACCATTTGCCACAGATTGCTTCCAATGTTCTCATATAGAACTACAGGACTTAATGCTTGCCCTGATAGATTTTGGTCTTTGATTATCAGGAGACATGGCACCTAGGAAATTCATCAAATGCATGTAAGCAGGACTAGCCTTCAGTGTCTAACGCTGACAAGCTATATCAGTCCTGAGTTAAGCATCCTGACTGGTTAATGTCAGCTATCAGTCACTAGGCAACCTTGTGTCACATGTTACTAACTTTGTAAAGGTATAAATAAATGTACATAATGTTGCTTGTGGGTCATTTCACCAACCAGGCAGATGAATCACCACCTAGCCCAGCTCTTGTCATCTTGCTTATCTTTTTCTCATTCCTGCCACTGTTTTTCTCTGGGTACAATGAATTACACTGAGAGACCAATGGGTCCCTACATTTGACCTTAATGCTTTGTATTCCCTTTTGTACCTTTTGAAATGATAATGTTTATCTTCTACCATTGAACATTGGAAGTGTTTAACTTTTCACATGTGCAGGTGCTTATAGCTAAGTTTGTCTTAGATTCAGAGGAAAGGTGAGACTTGGATATTTTGGTAATGCTCAAACCTTTAAGACTTCAGCAACTCTCAAAGATGCACTAAAAGGCTTTTTGAATAAAGAGATATGCATGGGTCTTTAGGGGGCCAGAGACAGAATGCTATGGTTTGTGTCTAAATGTCCCCCAAAAGCCTCATGCAATCATGAGGCAGGCTTCTAGAATTTTTGATTGACTCATGGTCCAATGATGGGATTATTGGTGTGAATGATACACTGGTTATAGGCTACTTACAATATAAGGGAAAGAAGGAGAGGCTTGTTTGAAGCTACTCCTCTCTTTTTATTCTTGTTGCTTTACCTGTTTTCTACTGCCATGAACTATTGACCTGCACAATGTGCCACTCTACCTTGTAGCCAGTCAAGTGTGGACTGAAATCTCCTCAAACTGTGAACTAAATAAACCTTTCTTTTTTTGGGTGTCAGATATTTTGTCTCATCATTGACAGAAAAGTAACCAAGGCACCCAGCACGGATAAAGAGAATAAGACTCTCATTCACTGCAAGCTGAAGGAGAAAAGTGCAGGGTTTTGGAGAGCAACTCAGCAGTCTCTTATAAAACTAAATATTCATTCTCTTACTGTGCAGTTTTGTGACCATGCTTCTTGGTATTTGCCCAAAAGAACCAAAACTTATGTCCACACAAAAGCCTACACACAGATGTTTATAGCAGTTTTAATTATAATTGCCAAAATTTAGAAGCAACCAAAATGCCTGGTGGAAAATGAATGAATAAGACATACTATATCCAGACATTGAACATTACATTGCAGTAAGATGAATGGGTAAACCAGCTCTGAAAAGATATGAAGAAACCTAAGTACAATGAAATTAATCTGAAAGTGCTGTCCAACTATAGGACTCTCTGGAAAAGGTGTATGGAGATTGTAAAGAGATCAACAGTTTTCAGGAGTTTAGTGAGAGAAACAACGGTAGGGCATAGACGTGTTCAGGGCAGTGAACATATCCTAAATAATGCTATAACCATAGGTACACAACCCCCAGCATGTACAACATGTACAGCAGCAAGGATGAGGTGGCTCTAGGAAGAGCCCTCCCTGCAGTGAGGTTAGGGCATGTGGGTAATTCTGTGTCCTTCAGTATTTCTATGAATTCAAGCTGTTGTAAAAATCTTTTAAAAAGAGAAATGTAATGAAATTTTTGTAGCTAAAATATAAAATAATTAAATTTTATAATTTAATAGAAAATAGCTCTAATGAAAGGCTTAGCAAACTGAAACAACAATGAAATATGGAACAATAGAAAGACATAATGGAAGAACCTAACTTTCATGCCTTGAATGGTCTGGAAAGACTGAAGAGGAAATTGAAAATAATCAGTATTTGAAAAGATAGTTACTGAAAATTTTCAACACTGATGAAGACACTATGCTATATATTTATTAAGCACAATAAACACAACGCAAGATAAAAACAGAATTTTTTGTAGAACATCACAATAAACTTATTGAAAATCAACGAAAAATTTCTTAAAATCAGCCATTAAAAACTCTGAAGATATTTGAAAACATAACTTAGCCTACAGAGTCTAAAATATGTAGTGAAACACAAAGGTCCATAAATAGTGAAGGTGTTCTCAGAAGGGAGAACATAGCAGAAAGATGTATGTGATTCAATGTCAAATTTAAGAAAAGTATAAGATTTCTTTAACTCTAGAAGGGAGGAGCTGGTTCAAATTGAATTACTACCTGTAGTTATTTGAGGAATGTCCATACTAATTTCCACAATGGTTGCACTGGACTACACTCCCACCAATCGTGGAGAATGGTTAAATTTACCTCACAGCCTCTCTAACATTTGTTATTATTTTATTTGTTATTATTTTATTTCTTGCTGATGGCTGCTCAGTGACCCCATCATATCTATGGTTATTGCAGCCCAATTTATCTAGCTGAATGTTGGAAGTGGCTCAGATGTCTATGAACAGAAGAATGGGTAAAGAAAATGCATGTACACATCATGGAGTACTACTCTGCCATAAAGATGGATAAACTAGAGTCATTTCTAGGAAAATAGGTGCACCGTGAAAGCATCAGATTAAGTGAAATACATCAGACTCCGAAGGTTAAATACCTGATGGTTTCACTTATGTGAGAAACTTAAATTATAAAGAAAGAGCAATGAAAGATAGACAGTATGATGTGGAACAATAGACCTTTATCAAAGTGGAGGGAGATCAAGAGATGGAGTGGAAAGGGAAGAGAAAGGAAGGAAAGAGGATGAGAAAATAATTCAGATGTGTCATGAACAGGCAACAATTCCCTGTGAGGTTTGAAATCACTACAACTGCAAACATGGACCAGTACCAATCAAGAAGAACAGTACTAGAATGGAGGAGTGAGGTGCTGGGTTAGGAAGAATCAGGGTTCATGCTGAGCAAGGGAGGATGCTCACAGAATAAGATGCTCCTATGTGCACACTGCATTTCTAATGAAAGCGGCACCTAAGAGATATGCAGAAAAGATGTTTTACAGTAAATAGTAATAGATCAATTGACTATGCATATGGGGAAATTGGACTTTGATATTTGCCTCACAACAGACATAGAATCCATGCCATATCATTTATAGATGGTAAAGGGACACTAACCCTGGTATACTTGCAATGTTGTCACAATATCTCTTGCAGATTGTGAGTGAAAAGGAAAACATGTTTTAAGCAGTACCAAACTCCTGGTAAGCAGCACTACATTACTTTAAATGTAAACAACAGGAAAAGGACAACCAAAATGTAGGAGAAAGTCAGCAGAAAAATAGGAAAGAGATGTTAACTGGAATTTCAAAAAAAATTACAATAGACAATGGCCAATGTCTCCGTGAAAAAGGTTCTCTGCAATTTTAGAGAAATTCGAATAACAGAAATGCAAATTTAATGATGCTCATCTTCACTTACCAGAGTGCTGTGAAAGTCTAAGTAATGCCTGTCATTGAGATGCAGCATCAGTTAGACAGCTGAGGACAGACACAAGTTTTTAGAGGACTGTGTAGAGTTGAGTAGGAAGTCTGAATGAGCAAGCTCAGGAATAGCTCAGCTATTCCAGAGTGACTGCTTAGGCAAGTGTGGGGACTACTGGGGTTAGATCCCCAGCACCATATGCCCCTCAGGCCCTGCCTGCAGGCCACCAAGTCTGGGTGTGGTGTCACAGGCCTGTAATCTCAGAGCTGGGGAGGCTGAAACAGGAGAATCACTAAAAATCTGAGCTGCATAGTGAGACCCTGTACCAAAAGAGAAGCAAGCTCACATTGAGGCTCATATACACAAAGAACTATTCAAATACAGGCACTAAGGACAAACCAAAAGCAGTTTACTACCTTTTTCTTATAATTGCCCATGGAAACAATTCAAGTGTTTCTTCAATAGAAAATGAAAAAAAATCTGACATTCATACAGAAAGATACAAGAGGCAACATTAACAAATCTCTCTTGAAAACACTATTTTTGGGGGGAGAGGGAGGCCAGGAAGATGGCTCAGTGGATAAAGCACTTCCCTGGCAAGTGCAAGGGCCTGAGTTCAATTCCTGTTTCACAAAAAAAAAAAAGAAAGAAAAAGAAAGAAAAAGAAAAAAAAAAGAGAAGAAAAAGAAAACACTGTTTTTAGTTTTATTTTTTCAAAAATTTTATTGGGAAACAAATAACAATGAGTTTCAAATTAAATTAGTAGAACAGTTTCAATAATTAATACATTGCATATTGTTGTCTTAGTGGTTATTCACTGTACAAGATATAGACATGATATCCTGTTTACAAACACTATTAGAAGAAATCTTTCTATTTATTGCATTAAGAGAATGTAGCTTTATATTTATCCTATTTTGAATGTACAAATACAAATGGTCATTCATTTGTATCCCCTTTTCTTTTTTTTTTTTTCATATTGTTTTGGTATTGTACAAGGTGCATAGATGATATTATATTTACAGGTATTTATGTAGCTGAATTATATCAAAGATTCAATAATTATTTACCTAGTGGATGACCATAGCACTAAAAGCCGACATAATAACCTGTCCCACCACCAATAG
>PVKA01031004.1:0-26776 GCA_004027165.1 Ctenomys sociabilis
GGTGGTTGGACAGGATATTATGTCGGCTTGTAGTGCTATGGTCATCCACTAGGTAAATAATTATTGAATCTTTGATATAATTCAGCTATAAAAAAACCCGTAAATATAATTTCATGTATGCACCTTGTACAATACCAAAACGTTATGAAAACAGTTTGCAATGTATTAATTCATCGACTCTGTATGGTGAAGGTGTTTTGAAACTGTCTGATTGACATTTGTATTTCAATAAAATAAAAATAAATGGAAAAAAATAAAATAAAATAAAATAAAAACCATATGTTACAAGTAGATAAAGAAGAAGTACATTACGCTCCTTGAAATTACTCAGCCATTTCGATTTACATCCTCTTGTGAAACTTTTCAGCAGCTCTGGAATTGCATGTCATGATTCAGCGTTTTACAATTATGCCATTTGAAGGCGCATTTGGTGTACTAAATAAAGCTCTCCAAATTACAGCAAAGTGGCTATGGTCAGAAGGAATGCTACCTGTATTTTCACTTCTATAAATCATTAATATAAATTACGCTTCTCTAGTTCTGTCCGCTACTTAGTGCAATATATACCAGGTCTGAACAGTCAGTCAATTCTATACTTCCTCATTGCAATCAAGATAAAAGCAACCTTTATTTGAACATTGTGGTATTACAATAAGTTAGCTTTCTGGTAATGTGTTTTTTATCACATGTATTTTTCACACAATAAAAATGTCATGTTGCAGGAGCAACACATAGATCTCCATATACATTTGTAAGGTCTTTTAGCAGAAATTTTGAGATCACATAAGATATCTCTATAAAAATTAGGTAACAAAAAATTTGACAATGGAGCAGGTATCCATTTAGATATATTTTAATGAACCTTTAATTGCTTTCAGAATTTTCATGAAAGAAGCTTTACTATGACTGGAAGTGCAATTTTGTGTGCAGATAGCCAAAGGGCTCTTCTACAGCCTATTTTTCTTAACCTTTCACTTTTCTGTCTCCTCTCTCTCTTTCTCTCTGTCTGTCTCTGTGTCTCTTTCTCTGTCTGTGTCGTGTGTGTGTGTGTGTGTGTGTGTGTGTGTGTGTGTGTGTGTGTGTGTGAGAGAGAGAGAAGTTCAATTGGGAGGTTTATATTGAGAAACATTGTAAGAAAGGCTTCTCTTTCTATATTACACATGATCCTTTTATAGGCAATATTTTTATTTTACTATGATGGTAAGAGTATTCTAGATCTTTTTAACTCTTGGACTGCACTTTTTGGAAGGATTTTACATGAGAAAAAAATCTTACTATACTTAAGCAACTGCATTTGAGATTTTGGTTTATGTTCAACTGCGTTCACTTGTAACTGATATTGAGGTTATATAATGAAATTTCACATTGTTGGAAAAAATTTGAATCACAAAAATGCTATCAATATATTTGCTATTTCATCTTATTATCTGTTTTGTAATTTATTTTCTTCTGTGGTAACATGCATTTTTTGTACTATATGTTAAGCAATATAAGAAAACTAGTATACTAATAAAATATCAATATTGTCCTTATAAAGTATTGTTTAACATATTAGCTATAAGTAACTTAGGAATTGATAGTTTACTATTTGAAATTTATTTTAAAGGGTTGATGAGTTACACAGGCTTTGTACAGATGTTTTAATCTTTATACTGCATTAAAAGAAGTTGATTTTATTGCACGGTATTGCTTTTAAGAGTTGTGTAATAAAATTTGAGATTATTTTCTTTGCAGTTTGTATGTTCTTGGTCACAAGTACTTAGATATGTCATCTTGATATTCGAAAAAAGGATTTAGTTAGTTAGTTATTTAACTAGTTAGGTAGATTTTGGACAAAGTTGGCGCTTCCCAGCAGTGAAGGAGTTCTGCACTCCTGTATACTGTGCCTCGATATTAATTTGCAACTGAAAGAATATGAAAAAGTAAGACCCTCTTATCCCAGATGATCAGACTGCTCATGAGCTCCCTGCTGCTGCTAGCACCACTACCCTTTACATCTTACAAACTAGCCTCACTTCCCTGCTTTGTTTTCCTCCAGTATTACAAACTGTTTCTCCTCCATGAAGTTTTGTACCTCTTTTTATACAAATGGATGAATCTTTTGGATTTTTCCCTCATTTGAGAGATCACAAATTTCAGCCTTATTATCTAATTTCAATGTTTACCACCTAAAACGTGTTGTACTTGACCACACATTAAAGTAACTCTCAGTGAGGTATGCAGTAGGTGTGCAATTTGATCATTCTGCGAGGCAAGAGGATAAAGTTTGAGTCTAGTCTGGGTTCATTAGTGAATTAAAGAAATCCTGTCTCAAAAATAAATAGGTAGATAGACATAGACACATACAGATGATAGATATAGATATAGATATAGATTGATTGATAGATAGACTCTGCGGAATGTAGCTTGGTGGTAAAGGCTCTGGGTCAATTACTACAAACACATACAAAAAGGAGAAAAGGGGAGAAGAGGAGAAGAGAGAGAAGAGAAGAGAAGAGAAGAGAAGAGAAGAGAAGAGAAGAGAAGAGAAGAGAAGAGAAGAGAAGAGGAGAGGAGAGGAGAGGAGAGGAGAGGAGAGGAGAGGAGAGGAGAGGAGAGGAGAGGAGAGGAGGAGAGAGGAGAGCAGGAGACTGGAGAATAAAGGAGGAGAGAAAGAAAGGAGAGGAGAACAGACGAGAGGAGAAGAGAGGAGAGGAGGAGAGAGGAAAGGAGAGGAGAGGAGGAGAGAGGGAGGAGGAGAGAGGGGAGAAAGAGAGGAGAGGAGAAGAAGAGAGAGGAGGGGAGAGGAGAGGAGGATACATTCCCTTTTGTCAACAACACTTGTCACCATGAGGTTCACTTTTAGTTCTTTCACACCTTATTTTGTAAATATTTAGTTTATTCTTGATTTTCAAATACTCCACTATAGTTTATTTCTTGATCTTCAAATACTCCACTATAAGTTTTAAAAACACATTGCATTACAAATGAGCCTAAGCCTGTATAATTTACAGTAATATTCCACTTAGACTTATAGCTATATATACAAACATTAGGCTATATCTATAGTATGAATAAAATACTTGTTCAAGCACAGAAGTTTAAAGATGATTAGGTTTATTTATATCTTTAACTAATAATTCATAACTAATATGAATTATCAGTTACATTATGTTTTGCAATTTGAAGTAAATGTGGGGAGTGGTGGTGCATGCCTGTAATCCCAGCCCTTGGGAGGCTGAGTCAGGAGAATTGTGAGTTCGAGACCAGCCTGGGCTACAAAGTGAGCTCAAGGCCAGCCTGAACTGCATAGTGAGACCCTGTCTCAAAATGACAAAAAAAAAAGTAAATGTGACATAAAGAATAGTTACTTTAGGTGTTGCGAATAATATATTCATTATATTTTACAAGATATATAGTCAGAAATTTAACAGGTATGCATTAAATTTTCATATATTAAATAACGTTGCAGTCTTGCAACATGTCAGCATTTGCATACCAATCCTCAATAAAAGGCAATAATTCTTAATAAATGCATAGAATTGTCATTAAAATTGTGAATATAGAAAACATTTTGTTATGATATATACAAATTCAGTTAAAATTAAAATTTATTTTATTTCTAAATCTTTCCTTTATCTAAAATTGAAGGGGAGAGCTCCCAGCTACCCTGTGCCTGCAGGACCTCTCCAGACCAAAGCAGGTGCGCCATGTGAGTGAGACCTCCTGGTGCACCCAGGGACGTCCTCCACCACTCTGGAGTCCCCCACTTCCAAGCTCACCAAGTGAGTGAGAACTTCTGTGCACTCTCAGGACACACAGATCCAGCCCAATCCCAGGCCCAGCAACTGTGGGAGAGCTTCCCCTCTCCCCTGTGCCCCCTTGTCCCCTTCACACCCAGCCCAGGCCTGGCATACAGGCCTGCGGTGAAACTCTGCATCTGCAGTCCCTTCACGGACAGTAGGGGACAGAACCATTCGGCTAGTGCAGGAGCAGAATATCTTTCTAGAAAGGCAAAACAGGTTCACTCCCAAGGGTTGAGGCAGAAAGGAGCTGAGCACAGCAGCCAGACCCAAGCCAGACACAAGTGGATAAATTCAAACTTTGTAGATCTCCACCTGAATATCAGTAGGTGTGAAGGTTATAACTGCACCAAAGCTCTAAAAAAAGTCAGATGACAGTGCTTACAAAATGACAAAGAGAAGGAGCAAAATGCAATTCAGACCTCAAGCCCTGCCATAATAAGTGCACAGGCAACTAGCACAGAAGAAACTGGAAATCACACAGCTGAAATAGCTGTATCAATAGAGTCTGAAATAAAGAAACAAATGCAGAAAGCTATAGAGGAAGTCAGATCAGAAATAACCTCTGAAAAAAAAAATAAATCTTTCAATTAATAGCATCTGAAGTAAAGAATCAAATGCAGAAACATGGAGGAAAACCGATCTGAAAAAACTCTGCAGTAAAACAATTAATAATTGCTTGTAAGGAAGACATTGAAAAAAATAGAGGAGATTAGAAAAATGACAAATTCCTTGAATGTGCAATACAGGAAAGAAATACTTCACTTGAAGCAGAGTCAAAGAGATATAGAGAAACTTAAAATCTCAATCGCAACCTTGTAAAAACCATTGGAGTGAAAGTGAAGACAGAGTTTCAGATCTTGAAGATGCTGGTGAAGCTAGTGAAAAGTTAAGAAAATATTTCTTAAAAATATTTAGGATGCAGGAAAAAATAATTCATCACTTTCAAGACAATGTAAAGATGATCAATATGAGACTAATAGGCATCAATGAGAAAGAATGATTGAATAAAAATGACATGAAAATATGGGAAAAAGTAACAGCAGAAAACTTCCCAAATATGAGAAAACAATCTGACACTCAGGTAAATGAAACATACAGAACACCAAATGACTTCAATTAAAAACACATCAAGACATACAATAGTCAAGATCCCAGAAATCTAGCAAAAGAATAACATAGTGAAAGCTGCTAGAGAAAGAAGCAGATCATACAAAAGAAAACCTATTAGAATTGCTGCTGACTTCTCTTCACAAACATGAAGGCAAGGAGTGCATGGAGCAGAGTACTTCAAGTCCTCCATGAAAAAAGTTCTAGCCCAGACTACTATACCCTGCAAAACTCTCTTTGAAGTTTGATGCAGCAGTGAAATGCTTCCATGACAAAGAACAACTAAAGAATTTCATGATGACAAACACAATCCTACACAGACTACTGAAAGATGTTCTAGAGAGGGACCACAATGATCAGAACTTCACGAACGAGAACAGAGGAAACCCATGAAATAGGGCAAACAATTAAAGACAGGACAAAAAGGAGTAAACAACAGCAGGTGAATGACATGTCAATCATAGGTCAATACATTTCAATAATAACAATGTAAACGGACTCAATTCACCAATGAAGAGAAATAGACTGGAACGGCCAATTAGGAAACAAAATCCAACAATATGCTGTATACAAGAAACACACTTAAAACAAAAAGAAATTCAAAGGCTTAAAGTCAAAGGATGGAAAAATACTACATGTCCCACCAGCTCAGAAAAAAGCAGGGGTAGCAATCCTTTTCTTAGACAGTCTTAACTTCAAGAATCATCAAAAGAAATAAAGAAGGTCACTATATATGGGTAAGGGAAAAAATTCAAGAGGAAGAGGTAAGACTCATAAATATGTATCCACCAAACATGGGAAGACCCAACTATACAAGAAAAATCTTAATGGATGTGAAAAATCTAATATCCAAGACCACAATCTTTTTTTTTTGAGCTTTTTATTTTTTATTTTATTTTTTTTAATTTTTGTTTTATTGAAGTACAAATATCAACGAGACAGTTTTAAGATGCCTTGATAAGATGGATTTCATAAATTAATACATTGTAAACTGTTTTCATAATATTTTGGTATCATAGAAGGTGCATACATGATATTATACTTACAGAGATTATTATACTGTATGTTTCTTATCAGTAAATAGAGTGTAACTGTTTGTGTATCTTATTTTTTATATTGAATTACATCAAAGATTCAATAATTAATACTTTCTACCTTGCTATTTTCCTAGTGGTTGTCTATAGTACTAGAATCCAACATAATATCCTGTCCAACCACCATTAGTGCAAATCTTGCCTCTCATAGGATTATGTAGAAGCACAGCGTTATCTGTCCTAACTGTACTGTCTATAGACACACATCATGATTTAGTTGGTTGATTTCCTTATGATAGCCATTCTTTCTGGAGTGAGATGGTATCTCAGTGTTGTTTTTATTTGCATTTCACAAATGGCTAGCGATGTGGAGCATTTTTTCATATATTTATTCGCTTCTTTAATTTCGTCCTCTGAGAAGTGTGTATTCATCTCAGATGCCCAATTCTGAATTGGGTCTTTAAATTTGAGGGCCACGTTATATCTTATAAGAAACATAAAATACATGTGTTGGCATATAAGTCTTGCTCTATCTGGGTTTTAATCATTCAGCAGAAAAGTATAAAAATGTAGTATACATCGTGGGGCCATAATATTAAGCTGAGCTGTAAATGGCTATGGTCGACAACTTCTTTGAATAATATTGTTGTGGAATGCTGGACTGTGTTGGATTGTGTTGTCGAGTTCAAGTACCTAAGTTAGTTGAATGACAATGGAGTGCCCATCTTTGACAGTTGTACACAAAGGAAGGGGTATAGAAAGAAAAAAACATGATGTGTGTCTGTAGACAGTAGAGTTGAGATAGATAACGCTATGCTTCTACATAATCCTATGAGAGGCAAGATTTGCCCTGATGGTGGTTGGAAAGGATATTATGTCGGCTTCTAGTACTATGGTCATCCACTAGGAAAACAATTATTGAATTTTTGATATAACTCAGGTATAAAAAATAAGATAACTAAACAGCTACACTCTTAATTTACTGATAAGAGACATCTGTTGTAATAATATCTGTAAGTATAATATGTATGCAACTTGTATGATACCAAAACAGTATGAAAACAGTTTGCAATGTATTAATTTATCAAATCTGTCTTGTTAAGGTGTCTTAAAACTGTCTCATTAATATTTGTACTTCAATAAAATAAAAAAATAAATAAATAAGGATCATGAAGATTTGAAACAGAAAAAAAAAAAGGAACTTCAATCTCTTTCCTCTGTGGCTCCATAATCTCCTTGTTCAGAAAATTTGGAGCTCAACTGAGTTTCATGATGTTGCAGTACAGGTTCTCCTATGTCCTGAGCAAGACCACAATGTTAATAGTAGACCTTAATGGCCCCTTATCCAAACAAGATATTTCAACCAGACAAAAATTA
Source organism: Ctenomys sociabilis (assembly GCA_004027165.1). Lineage (NCBI taxonomy): Eukaryota > Metazoa > Chordata > Mammalia > Rodentia > Ctenomyidae > Ctenomys > Ctenomys sociabilis. The sequence goes on from PVKA01031004.1 coordinate 7,304, forward strand.
GCAAATAAGTACCCAAAATGTACCATAGCTTGGAACAAATGGACTTAGTGGACATACACAGAGTATTCTACCTGGTGACAGCTAAATACACATTTTTATCAGCTGTACATGGGTCAGTCTCTAAAAGAGTCCACATACTGGTCTTTAGGTCATGCTTAAGTATGTGCAAGAAAATAGAAATTATCCCATGCATGTTATCTGACCACAGTGCAATGAAATTGGAAATATATGACAAAAAGAACCAGAAAAACCCAATAAATACATGGAAATTAAACAACACCCTATTCAGCAATCAATGGGTCACAGAGATGAAATCAAACAAGAAATTGAACAATATCTACAATTCAATGAAAATTCAAGCACAACATACCGGAATTTATCGGATGTGATGGAAATAGTTCTCAATAGGAAATTCACACCTGTGAACTCACACATTAGGAATACAGAACAGGACCAAATACACAACCTAATACTGCTCCTCCGACATCTAAAAAGAAAGAACAAACAAAGCCCACAGCACAAAAATGGGAAGAAATCATAAAGATTGGAGCAGAGATAATTTAATTGAGATGAAGAAAACAGTTCAAAGCATTAATAAATCAAAAACCTTGTTCTTCAAAAGATTAAAAAAAGTCAATAAATCCATAGCTATCCTCATCAAAAAGAGGAAACAATTATTTAAATACAAACAACAAGGAATGAAAAGTATGTAATCACCACAGATCCAGTGGAAACTCAGAAGACAGTCAATAGTTACTTTGAGAATGTATTCTCACAGAGTAGAAGACACAGACAAAATGGACAGATTCCTAGGAAATTATAAGTTACCAAAAACTGAATCAAGATGATATTAAAACTTTCAATAACCTAATAACATTCAATGAAATATGAAAGGTAATAAAAAAACTTACTGATAAAGAAAGCTCCAGGTCGTGATGGAATCACAGCTGAACTCTAAAAGAAATTTACAGAAGATATAATCCTTATACTCCTCAAACTCTTCAATGAAATTGAAAAGGAAGCAGTTCCCCCAAAATCACCCCTAGAGGCAAGTATTATACTGATACCAAAACCAGAGAAAGAACTACAGGCTGATGTGCACCATGAACATAGATGCAAAAATCATCAGTAAAATCCTAGTAAATAGAACACATCAAATCATCAAAACGTCACACATCATGACCTGGGAGGATTCATTCCAGGGTTGCAAGGATGAGTCAGCATTCACAAAGCTATAAAGGTAATAAACTATGTCAATAGAGTGAAATCCAAAATCCAGATGATCATCTCAATTGATGCAGAAGAGGCTTTTGACAAAGTTCAACACTCATTCACGCTCAAAGTCCTACAGAAAATTAGAATAGATGGCAATCTGATAAAAGCCTTTTATGACAGCCTAATGGCTAATACAATTCTAAGTGGGTAACAACTGAAATCTTTTAGATCTGGTACAAGACAAGAATGTCCTCTATCACCTCTCCTATTCAATATATATTTGGAATCGTTACCTAGAACCATTAGACAATAGAGAGAAATAAAAGAGATAAGAGTAGGTACACAAGAAGTTAAAGTATCATTGTTTGCAGATGACATAATACTTTACTAGAAGACCCAAAAAACTCCACCAAGAAGCTACTAGAATTGATATACAAATTCAGTAGCATAGCAGTATACAAAGTCAGTACCCAAAAGTCAACAGCATTCCTCTACACAGGAAATAAACACACTGAGAAGGAAACTATGGAAATAATACCTTTTACAATAGCATCACAGAAAATGAAATAAGTTGGAATTCATCTAACTAAGGAAGTCAAAGATCTGTTCAGGGAAAATTACAGTACTCTGAAAATAGAGATCAGAAAGGATTTCAGAAAATGGAAAGATATTCCCTGCTCCTGGATATGAAGAACCAACATTGTGAAGATGGTCCCAAAATTGCATTACAGATTTAATGCAATCCTTCTCAAACTACCACCACCATATCTCCAAGACCTAAAGAAATCATTACTAAAATTTATTTTGAACGAGAAAAGACCTAGAATAGCAAAGGCAATCCTGGGCAACGAAGACAACCAGACATTACAATTCCTGACTTGAAATTATACTACAAGGCTGCTGTGATGTAATCAGCATGGTACTCATAATGAAATAGACCTGAGGATCAATGGAATACAGTTGAAGATGCAGAAGCCTCTATGAATACAATCAGCCCCCTGATGTTTGGCAAAGGGGCCAAACACATTTACTAGAATAAAGATAGCCTCATTAACCAATAATGCAGGAAAAACTGGCTCTCTACAAGCAGAAAAGTAAAACTTGACCCAGGTCTATTAACATGCACTGGATTAATGATCTGAACATTAAAATAGAAACACTAAATCTCCTGGGAGAGAATGTAGAAGGAGCTTTTGAAGACAAAGGGGTAGGAAATGAGTTCATGAACAAAAATCAAACCTCTGGAGTTATACTCAAAAGAAGTAATAACTGGGACCTCCTCTTCCTGAGAAGTTTTTGCACGTAAAAAGAAATTACCAACAAAGTGAAAAGACAACCCACAAATTTTGAAAAAATCTTGACGAATAAGCACTCAGACAAAGGTCTGCTCTCTATAATTTATAAAGAACTAAAAAACATCAGGCCCACTAAATTTAAAGACCCAATCAAGAAATGGGCCTCCATTTATCAGAGGATGAAATTAAAGAATAAATATATGAAAAAATGCTGCACATCACTAGCCATCTGTGAAATGGAAATTAAAAGAACATTGAGATATCATCTCACCCCAGAAAGAATGACCATCATAAAGAAATTAAACAACAAATGTTGGAGAGGCTGTGGAGAAAAAGGTTCTCTTCTCCACTGCTGTTGCGAATGTAGACTGGTGCAACCATTGTGGAAATCAGTGTAGAGACTCCTTAAAAACTAGGACTGGAAATCCCATTTAAACCAGTGATTCCCCTACTGGGAATTTTCCTGGAGGATCTGGAAACATCATATCATAGTGATATATGTGTGTCTATGTTTATAGCACCACAATTTGTGAAAGCCAAATCTTGGAAACAACTGAGATGCCCATCACCTGAGGAATGGATGAAAAACGTGGTATTTTTATACAATGGAGAATTATTCAGCTATCAAGAATGATAAAATAGAAGCCTTCATATTTAAGTGGATGCTGTATATGGTTAAATTTCTAAACTTCTGTATAAAAATATGTAATTGTTTATTCCTATTTTTAAATATATATTGTTAAATTTTTTCTTCATAACTTAAAGGTTAACATATCAATACCTGATGAAAATTACCTGTTCCATGTTATGCCTAAAATGTTTGATATTTAAAAAGATAGTGAGATTAAGCTCAGTATCTTAGGTTGTAAGGTAATAACAATAAGCTTCTGTTCTGGAGGGTTAGCAACCAAAGTTTGCAAATCAAAAATTAGAAAGCAACAAGGGCTGAATGAACATCCAAACTTTTGGCCCTAGCCTTTCAAGGTCAGTAAGGACTCAGGACATAGGAGAATCTGTACTGTAACACCTTGTACCTCAGTTGTGTCCCAAATTTTCTGATCAAGGAGATTATGGGGCCACAGATGAAAGTGTTTGATTATGTAGAGTGTGCCTAAAGAGAGTCACATGGAGAAAAAATATTCTCTCAGTCTTTCACAGAGAGCAAATTGTTCAAGCAATTGCTGTGACTCATCCAGATGGCTGACACTGACAAAGGATCTATAAATTGTGGTATACTGTTTCAGGATGAATCCTGAGGGGACTTGACTGACCTTGTCAGATACAAAAGTTGCATTTCTTGTTATAAGGTCTTTATCTTGGTCTTAACCATCCAGCAGAAAAGTATAAAAACAAAGTATAAAAAGCAAAGCATTATTAATATTCTGAGCTATAAAAGGCTCAAGTCATCAACTTCTACCATTGCCAGCTTATAGAAAACCCATTACAATTATGGACTACTGGACTATTGTGGAATATTTTGCTGAATTCGCACATCTATAATATTTAAATGACAAAACGAAACAAAAAAGGGGATAAAATGAATGACCATTTTGCATCTGTACATTCAAAATAGGAGAGATATACAGCTAGATTCTCTTAATTCAATGAATAGAAAGATTTGTTATAATAGTGTTTGTAAACAGGATATCATGTCTGCATCTTATACAATGAATAACCACTAAAACATTATACAATGTTTTAATTATTGAAACTGTCCTACTGATTTGATTTGAAACTGTCTCATTGCTATTTGTTTTCCTTAATAAAGTTATGGAAAAGAAATAAAGTAAAATTGAGGGGGGCAGCGGAATTTGCTCGGTAGAATAAATAGTTGCTTGGCAAGCCCAGTGTTCTGAGTTCAATCCCTGGCACAGCAACAACAAAATAAAAAAAAAATAAAAAAAAAAAAAGAGAAAGAAAGAAAAAGAAACCTGAGTCACTGTGATGGACTTATGAACCTGGGTTTTTTTCTTTTTTGATTGTGTTTAATTGATCTTGGTTCTCATAAAGAAAGATGATTATTTTTATATTTTTTATCTAACTCAAGGTTTTAAAAAATTGTTGTTTGCTAAGTGGGCAGCAAGCATCTCTCAAAGGCCTTTTAAAGATGTGTTTGACATGGTCAGTTTTTATTTGTCTCACTATATTTGAAAGATACAAATGGAAAACTTGAAGAATCTAATAGGTTGTTTTCATCTGACAAAGGATGTATAAATTTCTTATTCCAAGGAATGAGAAATGTCTTCCTTGCTAATAGATGGCAGCTTTTAATGAATTAATAGCTTCAAAAGTCTTAGCTAAATTCTTTTTTAAGAAAATTCAGTTCTGCAAATAGCTGTCCTCAATGTATCATGATCTCTGGTTTTTGTTTGTTAAGTTATACTCCATCCAAAGTTAGTGTCAGTTGTTATTTATTCACCTGGCTACAAATTAGGTCTTACACAACAGAATTAATTTCGATCAGAGAATTTTTCAATTTGTGCTTCCATTTCTTTGAAAAACTAGTTTTATGTTTTTTTAAGGAAGAGACATCTTATTAATCAGTTGCACTCTTCAAGTGAACCAAGCTAAGATTGGCCAGTATTAAAAATACAGAAAGTAAACTATAAGTTAAGTGATTATATGCTTGAATTTTTAGACACTCTCTTTAAAATGATGATGTATGACCGCATGTTCACCACACACACACACACTAGCATTGCAGTTTGCCCATCCATATTCATTGTTGTCAAGAATACAGACCCACACTTCTTGTAAGAGAATAAGCTATTGACTGAATAAAAGCCAGCTAGGGAGCCTGCCCATTAGCTCAGTTGTTTAAGTGCCTGCTTAAACAAAACAGTCAGTCATAGGATTATGTAGAAGCACAGCGCTATCTATCCCAACTGTACTGTCTATACACACACATCATGATTTTTTCTTTCTACAACCCTTCCTTTGTCTACACCTGTCAAAGGTGGGCACTCCATTGTCATTCAACTAACTTAGGTGCTTGAACTCGACAACACAATCCAACACAGTCCAGCATTCCACAACAATAGTGAGTTACTCAAAGAAGTTGTGGACCATAGCCATTTACAGCTGAGCTTAATATTATGGCCCCACGATGTATTCATTTTTATGCTTTTCTGCTGGATGGTTAAGACCTAGATAGAGCAAGACTTATATACAAACACATGTACTTTATGTTTCTTACGTGGTCAGTGAAGTCCCCTCAGGGTTTATCTTGTAGTCCTGTACATTATTCTGTAGATCCTTTGTCTGTGTTATCCATGTGGATGAGGTAAGATTTGCACTAATGGTGGTTGGACAGGATATTATGTCGGCTTCTAGTACTATGGTCATCCACTAGGAAAATAATTATTGAATTTTTGATATAATTCAGGTATAAAAAATAAGATAAGTAAACAGCTATACTCTTAATTTACTGATGAGACATCTGCTATAATAATGTCTGTAAGTATAATATCATGTATGCACCTTGTACGATACCAAAACAGTATGAAAACAGTTTGCAGTGTATTAATTGATCAAATTTGTCTTGTTAACGTGTCTTAAAACTGTCTCATTGATATTTGTACTTCAATAAAATAAAAAAAAATAAAAAAGAAACTAAGAAAAAACCAAAACAGTCAGGCTCAGGATGGTGTGATTTGATCCCCAGATGCTGAGGCCTTATCAGACCTGCCCTTAAGACATCCTGAGCTGTCCAAAAAAAGAGTCATCATTACAAAAGCCAAATAAATTCTGGGTGTTTGAAAACCAAGGAAATATTTAAATAAATTTCTGAGAAATTTTTTTTTTTGAGGATAAAACTTTATTGGAAAGAAAACTTCTGTTGGAGAGGGACAGAAGGAGGGCCCGAGTGGGTTGCCCCAATTTCTGAGAATTGTCAGAATATATGTGACATGGTAATATATGCACAAATTATAATATGCAAATATGAATGTTTTCTTGTATAAATGTTCTAACATTGTCCATTCTACAATTTTATAAATTTACTAATAGAAACCTGTTGATTATACACTTTTAATCCTTGAGATTAAGAATAAGCATAAGCTAGTATTGCAGAAATCAAGACAAAAAGTAAAGTTTGCTTTAGAGAATAAGGCACTAAGGGAAAGACATATAGTTTAGGATGTCAAATAATTTGGCTCAGAATCCCTGTTGTTTTCTGATAACTATCAATTAGTTGCCTCACTTCAGAGACCCTCAGCGAATCATGTTTCATCTGTAGGATTTCTGGAAGCTTTAAATGATGTGGCAGAAGGTAAGCTCTGTGAGAAAGTCAGACCTTTTCTTAGCAACGCATTTTATCTTTGGAAAAATTAAATCAGACAACCGTTGATCTCTGAATGGTCAAAAACACTGGTATGTGTGAATCAAAGTAAGTGCTTTCTTTTGTTACCAACTACTTTGAAAGAGCATTTTCATAAAGCAGAATCTGGTTACAAATTACTTGGTTCAAAGTGCTGAAGAAATGATTTCTCATTCTCTTAACCCTTAATGTAGTCAATCTCATTTAATCAATTTACAGGTTTTCTTAATGGTATACTTAGGTAAAACACTTCAATTGCTAAGCATTGTTATCAGTAAATGAGGTAATGTCCTTTGGCATTTTACAAAGCTTACAGCAATAATGATTATCATAGCAATTTCTGTTATTATACCACTTCTCTAAGAATAAAAATGATTTCCAGATACTCTCAGGGATGATCTGAGAGTTTAGTAATGACATAGAAGATCAATACCTTTTGACATTAAATATTGTTTCAAAAATTTTAGAAAAACTGATCAATAAGAAGATTATGGTTGTTCGGAGGTGCTACCAGAAAAGCAGCAATAACTGTTTTCTCCAAAATGGGGGAAGAGGTTTCTTTTTCCTATGCTTTTCTTAGGATCTTGACCTGAAGTCTTATGTACTGAACAGAAAAATATGTTTAACAAGAGAGAACTACACAGAAGGTACCCAGATTTTATCCCAAGATGAATAATTCAAGGCTGTAGTTGGAATTTGGAATTGTATAATTAGATAGCAAAGGAAAGACAAATTCTAGAAAAATTAGTTTTGGAAGCACTTGAGGACCAGTGAGATAGCTCAGCAGTCTAATGTGCCTACTTAGGCAAGCTTACGCAAGTGCACTGGGACCTCAGTTTGATCCTGGGTACCAAATGCCCTATCAACTCTGCCCTCAGGGTGGGCTGAGCCAGACCCCACCCAGAAAAAGTACTTGAATTTCCTAGCCATAGTAGATTATGGAAAGACAGGTTTGTAGACAAAGCAAGAGAAGCTTATGCATGTTGCTTCTGTGATTCTTCTGGTGCTATCACTGTTGACTAAGGATCTAGAGATGTCTCTAGAGATTAGTGTTTGTCCTCCTAGACAGAGAAAGGTGAGAGAATAAGTTTGCAAATTTGTATCTTGCTTTTAGTCAAATAAATGGAGCACAAAGAACTTTTTTTCCTGTCGGTTTCTTCTCAGTTGTCTTTAGTTCAAAAAGATCCTTACACCGAAATGCACATCTTGGTGATCGTCTGTGCTCAGATACCAGAAATACCTTGTAGGTTTTTTGTTTTTTTTCATCAAAATATTGGTGAAAGTCAACTACAAGAGACATAGAATTGGGGTAATTCTATCAAAAAAAAAAAATGGAAAGCGCAGGTAATGATATCCCAAACATTTCAATAATAGAAGTCAAAAGATACGATGATACTTTTGGTTGTATATTTTCCATTATAGCCATTTAAAATGACATTTCACCAGAGAAGAGCACAGATAAACTGGCAAGCACAATTGTATTCTAAATGGTTATGATATGACACAAATGTGTTAATTATATCATATATGAGAAAATTTCTAAAATGTATTTAAATAGAAAGTTTTATCATTCCAGACTGAAAGATAGTTTCTTAGGTTTATTTTGGTTGATGCACAGCACAATGCAAATATTTCAGCATCTGTTTACAGAGTGAAAACTATAATTTTCTTGGGTACGATCATGCCTTAAACTAAATCTTCAAAAATTTAATTGAATGCCCACTTAATTCACCATTTTTGGAGCTTCATTACTGTCAATTTAATACAAAATTAAATTTGTAAATAATTTTATGCACATCGTTTATATGTAATTACCAGTAAAGTCATTGTGACTGTCTTCAGACTTACATAGGAATTTGAGACACTAACAAGGAAGCTATAAAATCAGTTAAGGAGAACACAAAATTATGAAATGCCAGCTTCTGATATAAAGTAAAGCCAATTGAAAAGAACTATGTTTTCCTTTTGCACAACTGCTATTTTTGTATGAATTGTAGTACTTCTATTTCTAAACACATACTAGGAAAAGGAGACTAAGCAAATGTGAATATTTTCCAATTTTATTATAAGTTGCCCTACATTTTTTAAATGATCTGTTTATTTTAAAAACTCTTCTTGCTAAGTCAATTATTTTTGGTCTCTTAATTTATAGCTCATAAGCAAAACATATAAATTCCCTACTGATTTTAAGGGCTGCTGTTCATATTTGTTGACTTTAGAAATGCAAAAACAAACACACAAACCAACATTTAGTTTAATATATATATATATATATATATATATATACATATATATATAATTTTGAAAATATTTTATATGTAATTAAGTTTTATACTAAAAACTGTACAAAATATTTTAAAATTAGAGAAAAGCAACAGAAAGGAACTAGCTTTTTAATATTGTTTATATAAATAAATACCACCTTTGTGGCACACAATATTTAGCAATTTCAATAATTATACTTTTATCAAGTACATGTATTTGGTTTTTACAAATTAATTTACATGGTATTCAACACTTTTCTTCACCCATCAATCAAGATGACTAATTTTGTACACTTAATACATGATTTTTCTTATAATCTATCATTTGTGAGTTTATGCAAAGAAAACCTCAGTAAGTGCTTTATTATTAACTTTTTCTCGTCTTATATAGACTATTAATTTTATGTGCTGCAAGAAATATGAATATTCACAGAAAAAGCAGAAGAGATACATTCACCAGTGAAAACACATTGATTTTGAAACTTATTTGGTTATTATTGTTTGAAAGTATTGATTTGAAAAATTTATAATATGATCTAAATGCTTTCTAGTTTTCTAGTAAACTGTAACATTTTCTTCAACTTCAATGTGGTTTAAAGTTATTAACAAAAAGTGATGGCTCCATGATTGGGAATGTAATCCACCTGTGCGGCACATGCCTAGCGTATGAAATCCTGTGTTTGATTCCTAGTACAAAACCAAAATCAAAAGTATTGCAAGAAACTTTGCTTTTTTTAAATAATATTTTGTGAAAAACATTTTTTCCTTACCTGTATCCTGTGTGCATATGTATGTGAACACAAGTGATAATGTTAGTCTGTCTGTTAATTGCTTTCATTTTAATTTTCATTCTTTTAGGGGTTCCCAATGAGGAGACTTCTGCTATTTAATTGTTTTGTTAATCTGAAATAATTTTTGTGTTCACTTGCGTTAAATGTGTTTATTTGCTCATCTATGTTGACAATGTAAGAAATAAGATTTTTAAATTACTGTAAGGATACCGTAATATAGAAAAAGACATTAAATTCTAGATAGCAATATTTGAGAATTTGAGTTTGCTCAAACTTAAATTCAGCCTGAATTTCTCACTTGAAAAACTTAAGAGTCTGCCAGGGCTGAGTTGAAAGGGCCAGAAGAACAGGATATGAGGAGTGGTAATTATGTTTACTTTGATGTTGCAATTCTATGGTATAAAAGAGATTGGTTTGTGTTTTGGTTTGTCTGGCAGCCTTTCCAGCCACTAAATTCACTTTAGTGGTTTGCTAAAGGACAACAGTGGCTTTTCAATATAGAAATCTCAGTGAGCTATGTTTAGAATTGAATCCTTTGCTATATTGCAACCTTGGCCTGCTTCCATTAGAGGTGAGTTTCAAATCAGCTACTTTGTAATATAAGACAGTATGTTGAAAAGCATATGCAGTGCAGACTATTACCAACATTAGAAATATAGAACTCAAATATTCCCCATAAACTAATTCTGGAATATAAAAAGGGATATAAAAACACATTGAATGGCTGCATTAAATTCTTTTCAACTATCTGTTATGAAAGAAACTTGCTGCATCAATGTAAAAAGTTTTTATTGAATTAAAAGTTTAAAAAAGTCTTTAAAAATTGTGAGTTGCGTATATTCTATACATCTTTTTATACTTTATGTATGCATACATATAAGTTTTAATATCAGATCTTTAACAACAAAAATAATATATATAGATGTATTAATTTAATTACAATATCAGAAACTAATCTCAGTTTTATTAATTTCTACTTCAGGAAAATAACCTCCTTGACATTGTGAAATATGTTTTATTAGGTTAAATATCCCTAACAATTTTTTATGCAATATATTATGTTAAATACTTTTTGCTCCCTTAGGTTGCTATTTCAACTCATGTATTTTATCATTCATTTTTACAATAATTGAAAGCAATATCCCGACTATTATGTATTATAAGGGATTTCTATTTTGTCCTTAAACTAAATATTATGCAAAGTGTAGGCTACATGGTGCATGCATTTGCTCTTCTCTACTCCACGGTGGAGACGCCCCTCATTTCCTTAAACACAGGCACAGCTTGTAAGTCTGCTGAATGAGCTTCGCAGCTGTCAATGTGTGCTAATGTCTGCACCTGTGAGGTAAAGTTGAGTCGTTACCTTCACATTGTAGGATAGAGACAACAAACGTCTTCCTAGTTCAGTCTTCCTAGTGGACTGAACACCAACATACTCAATAATGCCTAGGAAAGTGCAAGGGAAAGTTTCTGACTGGCTGCTTTTGACTTACATTTTAATTTCTAAATGATGCATGTTTGAATATATATTTTTCAAAATCATCTATTTGTTTAAGATCCTTTCCATATTTTAATAAAATTTTCACATTCCTCTGAGATGATTCTCTCTCATTTTCCATCTTCCTGTTCTTTGCTTTTATAATACTAAGCCTGGGATAGTTAACAATTCTAAAATATATACAAATTCTTTCAAGTGCTCACCTGTAAATAGAGTCTCTTAGAATGGTAACTATTGCTTCCTTTCTGCACAAAATCTATTGAAAGTTTAAAGTTGTGTTATTTTTTCCATAACTATTTTTTTCCAGAAGATAACAGTACATGGCCCTGACAATTTATGTTGTCCTTTTCTACTAAAATAGAAAGATTTCCTAAAGGTCATTTTTTTTTTCTTTGTGTGTGTGTGTGTGTGTGTGTGTGTGTGTGTGTGTGTGGAACTGGGGTTTGAACTCAGACCCTTGCACTTGCCAGGGAAGTGCTTATTCCACTGAGCCATCTCCCTAACCCTTAAGATTTCCTAAGGAAAATTAATGGTTTTCTTTCTAATGTGTAAAATAAAAATGAGAAAAATAAAATGAGTCATTGCAAAGTTTAAGTGTATATCACAATAAAATGAAAAGAAAATCTGGAAATAAGTGAAATGAAAAAAAAACAGAATACTGTAAGCATAAAAATCATCTACAAGGATAGAGTAAAAATACAGTATCATAAATTATTCTGAAGCAAAAATATAAAAAATCTGAAATAATTGGCAATTAAATTTTCCATAAGGAGATATATATTTAAATTTACTAATGTTTGAGACTGATAGCTTAGTTAGATAAGTTAAGAGGCTTAGAGAATATTGAGGTGGAATACCACAGAAAAGATAAAGTCATTTTGAGCCTTATCCTAGAGACACAACAAATATTTTCAAATTCAAGCATTTCCAAAGAAAATTAACTGTAAAAACTGCTCTTGTCCTTTAAGCTAAGTGAAACATAGGTAAGGAGAACTAACACATTCAGTATGTTTCAGCTTTTTCTTTTTTCTTTTCTTTTTTTTTTTTTGGTGCAGGGTCTCACTATGCATGCAGCCCACATTCATAGTGATCTTCCCGCTTTTTGCCTCCCATGTGCTGGGATTACGGGCGTGCGCCACCACGCCCAGATTGCATCACTCGCTCAGCGCACCCGAAGCTTTCTAAGGGAATGAATTGGAGTATAAACCTTCATGGCAAAGTTGCAGTGCACTGCAATAGTTTGGGGACACCACACATCCGCACTGGGGAGAAAACTATTTATGCCCTTGGCTAGGTGTTTAATTTTGGAGCTTAATGATATGAAACACATTAAATATTACATGTTCTTTCTGTTTCTCCTCACCTTAGCTAGGCTTCTAAATTTTGTAGCTTTTCTTCATTCAGAAAGGAAAGAAAGAGCTTATCAAAAAGGCTGAGGAGGCTGCTTCTCTCTCATTCTATAAATACAATAGTTAGACAAAGCCTCCCTGGGGAGAAGGCCTGCACATGGCTTAGTAGAGTGGATCATAAGGAGGAAGCTTGTCACTGTATTATGTACTTTTGGCTGCTCTGACTCTGGGGCTGCCTCCGTTCTTCAGGCAAAGATGTGTTCGGATGACAGTGTGCTTACCTATGCAACACCCTTGGCCTTGATGGCAATCAGAAATCTGCAGTGATGCTGCCTGAGTGGGTGCTTTCACTCCTGATGCCAAAACTAGGTACAATTCTTTGGTCAGTGGTATGCTGGTGTTTCCAGGACCATACAATAGTTAGAAAGTTATGAAATATATTTCCCTTTGTATTTTTTGAGTTGTCAAAATTCATTCATGCTCAGGATTCATTCTTATTCTATGCATGGTTAATAAAGTGACCAGAAAGAGACCACTGAAAATTAAAACGTTTACCATCCTACTGTATCCAAAGGAAGAAAAAATGTGTCCAAACTGCAGAACTCAGCACCTCTCTGAGATGTTTTAATAAAATATATCTTTTTTGTATTTTATTGTGTCCTGAAAATACTTCTGTTGTGCTTTGGTACCCTTAGGCTACAGATTCAAAGTTCTCAAATCACAACAGAGGAAAAAGTCAAAGAATGGGTTCTAAGATGGTAAATTTTACATGTGACCTATGCCCTCTCATAATACTCAGACATCAAGGAAACAATGTTTTAGATGTTTCTATGAAAGGCTATTGAATGGGATTAAAACTGAAATCAGTAGACACTGCACAAGCCATATAGTTCTACAAAATGCTAGAGAACTTCATTCAATCATTAAAAAGGCTCAAGAAAACGTCTAAAAGGTGACAGAAGATTTCACAGTTGTCTATCTTCAGATGGGAAATGTAGTATTCACTTCTTGTTGAATCTCTAGCCTGATCTCTTGCCCTGCTGATTTGATACACGCCAGAGCTCTACTATAATAGGAACCCATTCCCTAAAATAGATTACTCTTTGTCTCTCTTACACACACACACACACACACACACACACCATGCATACAAACACATACACATTTACACATATATCCTATTATTTTTGTTGCACTAGAGAACCGTGAATAACAGAGAGCTTGATGTTTACTAAAGGATTCATATTTCAACATAGAACAGTTTTATACAAAAAGCAGTAGCTTTAAAGCTTCAGACGAAGTGTCATTAATCTCCAAGTTGAAGTATGAAAGAAAAAACAAATAATACAATCCACAGCAGTTAGTATTTCCTTATTAGTTCTGTGGTAAATTTTTAATCCAGGAACAATGGTTTGCATGCTGACATTCAGATAATTCCCTATAAGCATCCATTACGCTTCATACAAACAGACACTTCGGTCAAATTCCTCAATGCGAATTGCCTTGCTTGTTCTCAAATTAAATATAACCCATGGTTGAGTTAAATGGAAGAAACAGTAAGAAGCAATTGAGTACAAATACAAGCTTTTGTACAGTGGGATTTGATTATCAGCAATAGCAATTCTCAAATGCGATCACTTTCTAAATCAATGGAAAAGATAGGAACAACTGTTTGTCAAGTTTGCAGGTTAACAGTGGTGAAATAGGCCCAAGACTAAGATGAAAGGTTGGTGATAGTTTGAAATTCTTATCTCTTTCTTAAGTAGGGAGCAAAATAATTTGCAGCACTTTACAGTAAATCTGCAGCATTCTAAACTGAAAAAAGATATAGAGTAGGTACAATTTCCCATATGGTGAGCAACTGTGGAGATATGGATAAGCAGAAACTTTTCAAAAATATTGACAACAGAAGTGTTTTTCAGTTTCGTATTGAAATTTCAACATTTTCAAATTTCAGCTTGAAACTCATAAACAGTGGATAATAGAAGTTTGTTGAATTTTTTTCTTTTCTTTTTTTTTTTTTTTTTTTTTTTTTTGTGGAACCGAGGATTGAACTCAGGCATTTGTGTTTGCCAGGGAAGCACTTATTCCACTGAGCCATCTCCCTGGCCCTGAATTTTTTTCAACAACAGCTCATAAATAGTTTAAAGTTGACTGTGAGGAGAATAAAGTGTTTTGTGATATACTTTCTTGAGACACATATTTAACAAATATCTCTTATTTCTTTTTATGAAAAGTGTTAAGAGTGGAAAAAAACTAAATGTTTCCTGTATTTGAAAATATTAACTTAGATAAAATGACATACATGCTTAATTTAAATATGCATTCAACATTTGAGGATTTTTTTTTTGGCAGAACTGGGGATTGAACTAAGGCCCTTGTGTTTCCCAGGGAAGTGCTTATTCTACTGAGCCATTTCTCTGGCCCCTGAAGATTTTAATTACACCTTCAATTTCTGTTATAATCCAACATCTAAACATTTTTTTTACCCTACTTATGCAGACACAGGGGCTAGGGTTCCATCCCCGATGTGCTGTGCTGGCCTCAACCACGGGGCATGCTGAGATGGGGAGTGGGCCTGGGCATGATGGTGTGCACCTATAATCCCAGCTCTTGGGAGTCTGAACACTGGAGATCACTATGACTCCAATCTATGTAGTGAGACCCTGTAAACCCTGTATTAAAAAAAAAAAGAAAAAAGAGAGACTGGGTGTGGGGTGCTTGCCTGCAATCCCAGCCCTTGTGAGGCTGTAAATAGACAAATCACTACAAGTCTGAACTGGTAGTGGACAATTTTCTCATGGAAAGAATTACTTTCCCCTTTCTGATTTAACTTTTACTTAATGAAGCACTTAGACAGAAAAAACACATTTATTGAACCCTGGCCAGAGAATTCTGAGTTCAAGGGTCTTGTAGGCACTGTGACAGTTGTGCTTTACTGACCTTTCCACATCTATCTCCATAATGTTGCAAATGAATGCATTTTTCTGTGCCTGGAATAGAAATAAAAAAAAAAAAGACCTATATGTGATCATTAATACAGTAATTTTTTTTTTGCTAAATGTTAACTAATAATGGAGAGAATCTGTGCTGATTCAGCTATTCTTTCTTATTAGAATTAAGAAACAAAAGTTTACCCAAAGGAGTTATTTGCAAACTTTGATTTTAAATAAAAATAGACTATGATACTTTTGTAACTGATTTTTTTTTTGTTGGATACTTCTACATATTAAATGAAAAGTTATGCCACTAAAAATATTTCATAAAATATATTTAAAACATAAGGAAAATGATTTTTAAAAAATTAATATGAAATTAACATTTTAAACAATTTTAAATGCCTTTATATAAAAGATAATATAGCATTGATGTTCTATGCAAAGTAAACAACAAAATTATGGACTTCTGATCCATCTTAATAAATCTTTTGTTCCTAGAAACTAATAAGTTCTCCAAGTTAGGTGGTTCTCATTATTTTAATTCATAGGTTCATTGGATTTTGTACTCACGGTATATTGTTAGGATTATTTAGCTGTTAAACCAATTCTGACGGGTTTATTTAAAGCCCACACTTGTTACCTCAAATTTTTTTTTTCACTGTTTTCAGAATGCAGGGCTTTCATTGAAGGAAGGAGAGGGAAGGACCATGAGGAGAGGGTAGACGAGGAGGTCCCCAAGCTTTTGGCTCTCTGGTCTTCTCTGCTTCCTTGCTGCTCTAAGGAAAGGGTGCTGCAAAGGACAGCAGCCACATGTCCCTTTCAAATGGCTGCAGTGCTCCCACTCAGTCCTTTAATCTCAGTAAAGGAGAGCACGTTTAGTGGTTTATACTTTCAGCATAAAAAAGTGGGAGAAGCAGCCAATATTTTTTAAAATCCTAATTTTTAAAAATCCTTTTACCCTCTTGAGTACAGTTCTAGAATGTTTGTTATAGACATGTACATTGTGACCTGCCAAGCACTACTGCCACTTTACCTCCAATCTTTTTTCATTCCTACAAATTATAGTGCTTCATAGATAGATTGCTTGATACATTAAGCAGTATGCTCTGGAACAAAGGGGAAAATTGAAGCAGCACTAATTTTAAGGTACCGATTGCTATTAAATTCTTTAGCAAAGGAATTACAAGGACAAAACAAGCTTTATATTTAGAATAAAGTTAAGCACAAGCTGAGGTCATAAAGAATTACTTTATGGTATGGAATTATATAATTACAAACATATAGAGTTTAGTGACTTATGGGTGACATTTGGTATATGATGAGATAATATGATGTTTTTGAGAAGACTGCTATCATATTAGAATTGATATAAAATTGTCAGAATGTATTTATAGCTAACAATACAAGTAGCATAAAAATATAATCAAAATTTTAGAGTATAACTTTTAGAACATCAGCCTGTACTCTGTCATTCCACAAAGCCTAAGCACAAATAAATCTTAAAAGTATAAAATGAAGCAATTGAAATTGATTTTAATGAAATTTAAACATTTGAATAATTTTATGCTGTATTTTTCCATAATGTGGATGTTTTCTGTTTATCCAATTACTGTGCTATCCAAAATATAAAGCTAATTAATGTTGTTTAGCTATTATTTTTCTTTTTCCTTTTTTAAAAATTTTTTGGCTCTAGATATTGAGCCTCAGCCTCCTTATATCAATACTCTGTACTTAAGCCATAATTCTAATGTTTAACTTAAAGTTTAGAAAAAATTTATACATTGAGAAGAGAAATTCTGTAAAAACATTACAAACAATTCCCATACATTTTATCCTCATTCATTCTATTTTACATTATTATGATTTTTAATCATTAATAAGCTCAAAATAAATGCATTGTTAACTGAAGTCATAATTTATCTGGATATTCTCAAGTGCTAATGAAAGTCATTTGTGTCTCAGAGCCCCATCCAGGTTACCACATTACACTTAATCACCAGGTCTCCCTAAAATCCTTGATATTTTCCAACACTGGACTTGTTTTCATAATGTTGGAAGTTTTGAGAAGTATTCATCAAGTGGTTTTTTTATTTTTAGTTCTTGATCTAGTTATTTTTTTTTCAGAACCGGGGATTGAACTCAGAACTTTGCGCTTGCCAGGGAAGCACTTATTCTGCTGAGCCATCTCCCCAACCCCTCTAATGTTTTATAAAATGGCCCTTTACTTGCTTTTGTCTGATGTAGTTCTAATATTCGAACTGTGATTATAGGGTTGTAGGAGAAAGGCTACTTGGGTCTAGGGTTATTTTCATTGCCTGATATCAGGAGCAAATGCTATTAATCTGATTTATCACTGTTGATTTTTTTTTTTTTTTGGCAGAACCAGGGATTGAACTCAGGCCCTTGCACTTGCCAGGGAAGTGCTTCACTGTTGATGTTTTTGACCCCAGTTACTCTGTTGAGCATAAGGAAAAGTAGATGCAAAGCATTAACTTTAGTATTCAAAAATACAATGTCAAAGAATTTGTTCAATGGAAAGGAAAACTCGATGAAGAAAAGAACAAAGGAAGAAGGGAAAAGATGCATTTGTAAATATACATAATAGTTCGGATAATTATACTGCTGTTTTCTACTGGTCTTTTTCGAAAAGCAGTTAATGCATATGGTTTTTTTTTGTTTTTCTTTTGAATGCTTGTAACTTTTTTTTTTTTTTTTTGCTTTGTTTTGTTTTTTCTTTAAGCTACGCTGCACTTTTATATCTGGTAACTGAAACAAACTAATTTGAAGATAGCATCATGCATGAATTCATGCACCTACAATATTTAAATGGCAGTGGAATACCTATCTCTGAAAAAACTAAACAAAAAAGGAGATAAATAAAGGTCCATTCTGTATCTGTATATACAAAATAGTTAGGATAGATACACAGCTATTTTCTCTTAATTCAATGAGAAGTAAGATTTGTACTAATAGTGTTTGTACAGGATATCAGGTCTTATACAATGAATAACTACTACAAAGAAACAGTATGCAATATATTAATTATTGTAACTGTCCTAATAACAGTTGAAATGGTCTCATTGCTATTTGTCTCTCAATAAAATTAATAAAAATATTTAAAATTAAAGAAATGAAGATATCATCATACAATACAGCAACCATTGTTGAATTCCTATTACTTTGTTTAGTGAAATTTCATATTGCTTATAATGCTACTTTTTTCTGTTATTTCATTTCTATTATGAAATCTCCCTGAAAATAATATAAAAAAGTGGAATATAACACAGCATATTCAAACACTGGAAAACAAATATGACAATGCTTTGTTATGTGCCTAGAGACAATCTTTGAAATGGTAGGAAAATATTTGTGATCTTTAAAAAATAAAAAGGGTAACAGTACAAACATGGTTCAAATTGCTTATTATTCAGGATCAAGTAATTGATAAAACAAAACAATCAACAATGACAAATAACCATTTTCTGTACAAATACAGCTGTAAAGAGGCAATTTAGCAACTTTCACATGCAAAGAACAAATGTTTTCTGCATATTCAAACTTAGTGAACCAGTATATATAAATATATATATTTATGCATATACTTATATATATATATTTGCATATATATATGTATATACCTGAAATGATCATTAAGTATGAATAAAACAATATCAACCTATTATGCTATAATTCCTTAAAAAGATTAACATCTGATGAATCAAAAATAGGTTGGGATAAATAATGGATGAAAATTTTCTAATTTTTTTAAAAAATCATAAAATGAAGAGAATCAACAGATCTCAA
>PVKA01031005.1:0-26725 GCA_004027165.1 Ctenomys sociabilis
TTTTTTTTTTTTTGCTGGCTCAGGCTGCCTTACAGGTGGGTCTGGCATGGCTTGTGGAGCTGGGGATTGAACCACGGTCCCTTGCACCTGACTTAGTTTGCCCAAGCAGACGCTTTAAACAACTGAACTGTCCCGGAAGCCCCCCAAAGTTTGCAATGGAAATCTTCCTCTTGCTTTTCCAATAAGATCTCCACCACCCAGAAAGTCTTCTCTGGGGCCTGCACAGCTTCTCTTTGAGCGGCAGACATTCAGGGTGACAGAGTCCCTTCCCTCCCCACGCAGTAGGCACCTCGCTTAACCCACACCACAAGCTTCTGTTGTAAGTGTGAAAAGTTCACGCCCCTCCTGCCGGAGCCCAGCTCCCTCTCTGCATCCTCATCAGGGGGCTGTCCCCCCACACAGGTCTGAGGTGACTCTAGTCTACACCTCAGCGTCTGCCCCCTGCGATGACTGCAAGCGGATCTTGTGTCCGGCTTGATCTCTGACAGGAGCCTGTACTTACCGTGCTCCTCCAGGACTCGCGTTTTTCTTTCCCTGGTGATCTTAGTGCCTGGCGCACAGCAGGCTCTTCAGTTGCTCTTCCAGTGACCGAATGCCTGGGTATTTATGCAGAGCCCCTGGGGGAAGAGAACCCTGCACGGCAACCCCTGACAGCCACGCTCCACCCGCAGCCCCTGCCAGGCCAGGCAGCACTCCAGCAGCTGTGAGGCTTCCCTTGGACCATTCTGGGCACCCCGCACCCCGGAACCGAGTGGCCCACACCACAGCAGCTCCGTGATGAAGTCTCCCCCTCCACCATTTGTCACTGTCCTGAACCGGGCTCTCTTCTCCACTTACCATGGGGAGAATATTAAGTTAAGAGGGACACATTAAGTGCTAGTGTAAATTAAAAGCCAAATCATTCTATAATCAAATAGTCATTATTCCAAAAGGAATTACTCACTGGGAACACTTTTATCAGTATTTATTGCCCTATTATATTATAATGGGCTATTTAATAATAAAAAAATACATTATATTGATTAGAACCTAGCATTGGATTCAGACAAAACTGCAGAGGTCCTGTGTATATTTCCATTCATCCTATAATTTATTCCCTGTGCCCTGCCTTTATCTGGCCTGGATGTATGAGCTCGGGGAACGACACGCAGATGCATGGCCTCCCCACAGGGGACAGTGCCCAGGGGCTCCATGAGCCAGTTTGGAGCTCCGCATTCACCTCTGCTGCATCTTTGGATTTTGAGCACCACTCTGACATATGTCACGGTGCTCCGGGGCTGGGAACACACAGCCCCCGCCCACAGCCCCCAGTGAGGAAAGAGCGTTCGGGACACCTTGGCTGTCACGAGGAAGCGGAGGCAGAGCCAGTAGTGAAGAGCAGCCAGAGAAGGAGTCAAGAGACTCAGGACAGGAAGGAGGCCCAGAAGGAGAAAATGGAGAGGGGATGAGGACAGGAGGTACAGGACAGAGAAGACGCTACACCGCTGAGCGCGGTTTGAAAATGCTGTGAGGTTATCTTGACTATTAGAAAAAATAACTCAGAACACTTTCTCCATTTTCTACAAGTTAAGCTCTGACTGCACAGCATTGTAAAATCTGGCTTTAATCAAACACGCCTTGCCAAGAGCACCCACGTCCTGCCATCAGGCCAGAGTCGCTGAGTCCCTGAAGCCGGAAGATCCAACAGAGGACCCTGCAGGAGCAAAGGCCACCGCTCACCGTCACATTCGCTCAGGAGCAGGCAGGGAGGGTCGGCGTCACCTTGCACGGGGTCTCCGCACTGCGCAGTGTGGTGGCTGGGCAGAGCTCGCAGCCCTCAGGACAGTGCCTCTCTGCAAAGACGGCCAGCTCCACAGCAGACCAGCTGTCCGGACAAAGACATCCAGCTCCCTGTGCACGAATGCCCTCACGGTGGCACTGCTGGGGCAACTGGACGCGGCACAGGAACCCTCCACTTGTCACACGGATGAGGGAGCGGCTCGCGCAGGAGGAGTCGCGGCCCCAGGTCACGGGGCTCCATCACTGAGACCCCCCTAGAGGACAGCTCTGCAGGCCGCTAACCAGAGAGCTCCCGAAGGGGTCTGTGGTCCAGTGTCTTGCTCCTGCCTGGGCCCTGATTTCTCCAGTCCTACATCAGCAATGGTGAACCATTTAGAGCTTTCCGTATCACCCACCCAGCGGCAGGAGGAATGTCACCTTTCTCTGGGCCCCTCACACACACTCGGCACCACACGTGGCACCATCCAGGAATAAAACACTGCAGGCGTCCCAGGGAACGATCCTTTGGCATTCCCATCACTGCAGAGGGCTTCGGCTCCCCCTTGGGGTGCTGCGGCCGCCGTCACCTCCACCCTGCAGTCTGGAAGCCCCCACTAATGCAGCCCCCACACCACCCTGTGCCCTCCTTCACCTCCATCAAAATGAGGTTCTTTTTCTCTGGCTATCTCTCCTTCCACTCTCCATTTCCCCCTCATTTTTCCTTACTTTCTGCTCCTCTGAACTGACTAGTGGACTATAAAAATGAAGGCTGGTTCTGCCCATTTTTAAACTAAAATTTATATTAGAAATGTGAAAGGCTTAGCATTGAAAACGGGGAGGCAACACGTGTCAGAGTCGTCTCTTAGTCAAACATTTGTAAAATCTTTTTGGACAAGAAACAACTCAATTTCATTTTAAATAATCTTCTTTGCATAATTCGCTCCTCAACCAAAGAGAAATCTGGACTCCAGCTTCTGAGGGTAGCTTCCTGGGTGCTTACTGCTGAATGCACACATATTTCCAGCTCCTCTCCGGATTCCTCTCAAAGCCTCACGCACTCCCAGGGGCTTTGGCAAAGTGGCTGGGTGCGTGACATTGGATCAGTCCACTGCTGGGCTTGGCACAGTTCTGGGTGTCGATGATGAAGGTACTGAAAAGGCAAGACCCACGTAGGGTGTAGGTTTGGTGGCCTGGGCGGAGTACAATAGAAAGAGAAAGGAAGTCTCGCTGCTTCCTGCCTGCCATTCCATGGACTGCTTTTCCCGTGATGCTCTCTGCCATGCAGCTCTGCTCTGGAGCCAGCCAGCTGTGGGCGGAGCCCACCACAAACTGTGAACCAAAATAAACTTTTCCTTCTTTAAATTGTAGGCATTAGAGGGCTGGCCAAATAGCTCAGTGGATTAAAGCACCTGATTAGGCAGACGCAGGGGCCAGGGGTTCGATCCCCAGGCTTGCTGTGCCAGCCCCACCCCCAGGATATGCTGAGATGGCAATTGAGACTGGGCATGGTGGCGTCCACCTGTAATCGCAGTGCTTGGGAGGCTGTAAGCAGGAGGATCACTACAAGTCTGATCTACACAGTGAGAACCTATACACCCTGTCCTAAATACAAAAATAATAATAATTAATAATAATAATAAATTGTAGGTATTGAGTATTATGACTCATGATGAGAAAATACTAAGGTAGATTTGGGTTCCAGAAAAGTAGAGCCATTGCTGCGACCCTTCCTGCTCACGCTGTGACACTGCCTCGTCATATGAACTCTACATGCTCGTGCGAAGCTGCTGGTACTGGGAAGAGTTTGGAAAGCTTTGAAGATGCTGGCTGAAGAAGTGGCCCTGGAGCTCCGGGAACTGAGCTGGATGGGAGACTCGGGACCCGGGCCAAATCCTAAAACAAGAATGCCAATAGGACTGAGGCTGAGAAGGGCCACATTCGGGAGGTTTCCGTGGGAACAAGGACTGCACGGAGCTGGACCAGGCCTGCGTGCTGAGCTATGGTAGCGTGACTGTCTCCATTCTGCCCACCCCAGAGACACTGCGGGAGGCTGAGCTCGGGCACTGGACTAACAACTGAGACAGCATCTAGCCGATACTTCGATTACCTGCCACTGGGGTCAAAGTTTGTTAGGAAACTCTAACCAGAGAAAGGCAGCAGCAAAAACAAGCCTAGAGGATGGTTCCCATCTCTAAGGAAGTCCAGCTCATTTCATGACAACAAATACAAGAAAAGTAAGCAAAGTTGTTGTGGAAAAAACTTAATCAAATCCATGAACAGAAAATAACATCAACCTGGCCACATTGCTACGGAGCAGCGGGAAATGGAAGTTAGGGCTGCATGCGTCTGTCTCTAATCCTATAAATCTTATCTGTGGAGGGAACACACCCAGCAGCTCTGCAGTGACTCAGGAGGGAACCCAGTGATGACAAAAAGTGGACCCACTACACAGACAAAGACAGAAAGCCAGCACAGAAATGAGGGAGACCGGGAGGGTGGGCACTTCAAGCCGCTGGCCCAGACATGACAAACCACCAGGTGACTGAGAAGACAGAAGACGGACGAAAAATGAACGTGAAAGGGCCAGGGAGAACGTGACACATGTGGAAAACAGGAAAACGTGAGTCAGTGCAAGCGTAATTGGGTTCGTTCAAAAATAAAATCAAAATAATGGAACGAATTAAATTGATAATGGAAGAGCTCTTCCTTGAAGTGAAGATTTGTATGTTCACGCTTCAAAGGAACCTGATGTGCCGGGGAAAATTAGTATGAAATTCTTGACCCCATGATGTACGCTAGGAAAGCTGCTGAACTCTATTACAAAAGAAGAACAAAAAGCCTTTGTGCTGTCAGGAAAAAGAAAAGAGGTGGCACCACTTGCAAAGGGAAGGGCATGGGCAGCACCAGGAGGCAAGGTAGTGGCACACGCAGGTCCCCGAGTAGAATGCTGGCTCCCTGGCCAAGGGCTCCTTATTCACAAAGACTGCAGACAAAAGTGTTCATCCAGAAGACGCACGAGTAGAATTCCTTTTATAATCTCCCTCAGGGAAGCTGCTGGACTTTAAATTTCAGCTCTCCTAAGATCGGTTAGGAAAACTAAGCCGGACAAAAAAGGGCGTCGACGACGACATCAGTGAATTCTAAACCAGATATAAGAATTAGTGACAGAGCAGACACAACAGTGTAGAAAGGATGCAGCAGAAAGGAAAAATGGGCAAGAAAGGAAAAAGAGGCAGGAGATAGGGAAAGCATCTTCCCGTCCCTTCCGCTGCAGTAACTGTGATACAAAGCATCGCTTGAAGCTAACTGATCTAAGCCCGGGGGGCACACAGGGGTAACCCCAGGTAGAGGAGCACAAGTTACCTGGGCAAATTATCAGGAATTTGTCTCTGAGCAAATAAGAAGAGTTGGAGGTATAGCTCAGGAGTAGAGTGCTTGCCTATCATGTAGACAGCCCTGGGTTCTATCCCCAGTACTGCAGCAAAAAAAATAAGAAATGCAGAAATAAAGTTAACAGGGCCAAAGATACAGCTCAGCAGCATAAGCACCTACCTGGCAAGCACAAGGTACTGAGTTCAATCCTGGTACCAAAAATAAAAATAAAAAAGAAAGCTAACAGACCTAGTTACAAAAAAAAAAAAAAAAAAAAAAGAATAAACACTAATAAAGGGCCAGCCAGATAGCTCAGCAGATTAAAGCACCTGCTTAGGCAGATGGAGGGGCTGGGGGTTCTATCCCCAGCCTGCCATGCTGGCCCCGGCCGTAGGGCTTGCTGAGACAGCAATTGAGACGGGGCATGATGGTGCATGCCTGTAATCCCAGTGCTCGGGAGGCTGAAAAACAGGAAGGATCACTACCAGTCCAATCTGTGTAGTGAGACCCTGTAGACACTGTAATAAATACATAAAAAATAATAAATTGAAAGAAACACTAATAAAGATACATTACCTGTCATTTGCTGGGAAGGGAGTAGAAATGGAAAAATAGAAGAGAAATGTAATCAAGAAACACGGAAGCTAGAGACTGATGGTGATATTAGAAGTTATCCTCAGGAACACACTCAAACATATTAAAAATCTCCTTGTTGGAAGAACGTCACAGAACATGAAACAAAGCACACACAACATGGGAAAAAACATAAAAATAAAAAATTCAGGAAATCCACAGAAAATGGCAAAGCAGTCTGTGGCATTGTCACACAACAGAAAAAGCTTGGTAATAAAGAAGAGCAGATGACAGCAGCGCCTGACTCTCAGACATTACACAGCTCACAGTCAGAGGCAAGAGCGTGTGTGCTCCACTCGCGTGATTTTCTGCCCCGGCTGATCTGCGCATCCAACTGCTCTAGGCTGGAGAAGAAACAAAGGACTGTTCTGGGGTGGGAGAGGCGGGGACTGGGAGCTTTGGCTGGGAGAGAAGTGGCCCACACTGTGACAAGGGGAGGCTCTGTGGCTGCGGCCATTTGTGAAACCCGCAAACCTGAATTCTGGTGCTGCTCGCACAACACAGTGTGCTTCCCAGCCCTGCACTTCTCATGGCACGTCACCCACAGAGCCTTGTTCTCTGATGCTTCCAGCTCAGAGAAATGCTGCAAAGAGGGGCAACACCAAAAGCCACTGGCGGCCACTTCTGTCTTAACCCAAAGGTACGCACAGTCCTTCCTGTAGCAAGAGTAGCCAAGGGCAGATTTTAAGAGGACAGATTTGGGCACAGAGCTTTCAGCCACAAGGCAAGTCCTGAGCCCAAACAGCAGCTTCCTCGCCATCGGCACTGACCCTCTCAGGGGCCCTGCACACGTAAGCCGATGTCTCACGCCCCCAGCCCCTACTCTACCCATCATCCAAGCACCTGCTCATGGGTTCAGCTTCTGTTGACCTTCAGATACTCTTGTGCCCATAGTGCACTGGCTCTGTCATGAGGAATGGAAATCAAGGCCACAGAAGCAGGTGCGGCTGTCTGGTGGGATTTACAGGGAGACAGGGAAGGGCAGGGGAAGACAATAGCCATCCACATAGACACGGATGGCAGTGGTGACAGCACCCTCAAACAGACACCTGGAGCTGTCCAGTCTGAAAGCTGTAGGAAGAAACCATGCGTGGCGGCAGAGGGGGCAACGCAAGCAGCTGGAACAGGTCCTCAGGCTACGCCGTCCCAAGGTGCACAGCTGGATATGGGTGTGTCCGCCAGGCAGAGGGTGTCAAGCTCTGGACCAAAAGGGTGACCGGAAGATCCTAGTGTCCAGCAGAAGGAATGCGGTCGGCCTGCATACCTGGCCTGCTGCAGACATAATGCTTTCTCCCAAGCAGTCAATGCAGGAAGGTAGGACCTGGGAAGTTCCAAAGAATTTATTATTGCAGGAAGCTTCTGCTGCTCCCCTGGGTCTGACACACCCTGCCCCCAGGCTCCGCCGAGGTCCTGCCTTCCGCTCAGAACTCAACGGTTGTCACCCCAGCAGTGTCCTGCAGAGGCATGAGCAGCTTGAGCAGCTGGCCCATATGTACGGGACAGTCTGGGGCTTCCGAGAGGAGGCCCTCTGCCTAGAGACTCACCATTGGTCTTCTCAGATCAGGCAATGTCTCCCATCCTCCCTCAACACCCATCAGCAACACCAAGACTCGCACCATCAACCACAACACAGCCTCTGGCCAGCACTGGGCCTCGTTGGCTTTGCTCCGAGCTCATGGCCTTGCTGGCTTCGCATACCATCACCGCCTCATGGCTGGCGATCTTGTCCGCGAGCGAGGAAGCCCACAGCGATTTCAGTACCTTCTCATTTTGTAGAAGCACTCTTTCCAGTAAGTTGTGAAAAGCTTTTGAAATATGTCTGGAGGGATATTGAGAAAGAGCTACTTTAAGTAGCAAAAGACAGAAAGAAGACAGACAGAGGTATAAAAAAGTAAGAATAGCTCACATCCGTATAGAACCATATATCATTCAAGGCGTTAGAAGGAAGGAAATTTCCCAAGGTCACAGCGTAAATTACTGAAAGAAATGGAGCTGTCATTTTCAGAATTAAACTGCGACAGCAATTCCGCTAGACCAGACGCCCCTGTGGACTCGCTAAGCTTAGCTCGCTGAAAATGAAGTGAAATCTTTCTACAATTGTCCATGATTTTATCCTGTTTCCTGCATTTTTCTTTGAACTATAACGAGGCCCTGGGATACAGTGGGTTCGTCTCTCACCCCACCCCTACTCAAAGCTACTTTCTCATTACAAGGGAGTGAGGGGGCGTCATCCAGGAAGGGTGCCCGCCACCCCAGGTCCAGCAGGAAGGTCTGCAGGCTGCCTCGCCCCGAGCATGTCCTCCTCCAGTTTCTCACATGTAGCACTCAGTTATGCAGGGCCATACCCCGAGCTGGGGCTGTGCCGTCCTGGGAACAGTTGTGGGGATCAGTTATGGAGTCCCAGTGATAAGAAAGTGATGGAGACAATATTTAAAATCACATTTTTTAAGTTCTTCATATTCTAGATACATTCTAGTTAGTCCTCTGAGAAACAGCTGGCACAAGGTTTTCCCCACTCCATGGGCCAGCTCTTTACTCCTCTGGTGGTTTCTTTTGCCGTACAAAAGCTTTTTAATAAGGTGAGATCCCAGGTGTTAATTCTTTGTAACATTTCCTGTGCAATCAGTTTTGTTCATGAAGTTTTTGCCCACACCTGTCTTCAAGAGCTCTACCTATTCTATCTTCCAGCAGATTTAATGTTTCTGTTTCAATATTAAGTCTGTGACCCATTTCAAGTTTAATTTAATGCATGGTGAGAGATACAAGTCTAGGTTTAATCTCTGGCATGTAGAAAGCCAGTTATTTCAGAAGCATTTATCAAAGAGGCTATCTTTCTTCCAGTAGAGGTTGCTTGCCCCCCTTGTTGAAAATAAGGTGGCTGAGGCCAGGGAGATGGCTCAGTGGAATAAGCGCTTCCCTAGCAAGCACAAGGGCCTGAGTTCAATCCCTGGTTCCACAAAAAAAAAAAAAAAAAGAAGAAGAAGAAAAAGAAAAAGAAAATAAGGTGGCTGAGTGCATTTGGAGCCATTTGTGCATTTTCTAATCTGTTCCATTGATCTGGCTGTTTTGTTATGTTTTGTTTTGTTTATTTTGTTTTGTTTTGTTTTGTTTTGTTTTTGCCAGTGCTGTGATGTTTTTCTCACAGTAACTTTGTGGTATAGTTTCAAGTCAGGGATTGTGATGTCCTGGGCCTTGCCCTGTCAGCCAGGATTTCTTTTGTTGTTCCAGGTCTCTCAGGGTTCCAAATGACTTTCAGGATTGTTTTCTCAATTCTGTGAAATATGATATTGGTATTTTGATTGGGGCTACATAGACCCCCCCCCCAAATTTAAAGGCCCAATGCAAAACTGGGCGTTTGAAATGAATTGACACTTCTCAGATGAAGAAGTACAAATAGCAACTAAACAGATGAAAAAATGTTCAGTACTGTCAGTCATTCAAGAAATGCAAAGTAACACAACACTGAGATTCGACTTCACTTCAGAAGGAAGAGCTATCACCCAGAAGTCAACCAACAGCTAATGCTGGAGGGGCTGTTGGGGGGGAAGGCACCCCTCTCCACTGTGGGTACGAGGGGAGACTGGTGCAGCCTCAGCCACTGTGGAAACCAGTGTGGAGGTCCCCAGAAACTTAAATACAGAGGTTCTATTTGACCTGGTTATTCCCCTTCTTGGTATCTTCTCAACAGAATTTCTTTTTTGGTACCAGAAATTTCCTGATAGAGTTAAAAGCATCATAGCACAGATATGTGTACCTCTATGCCGATAGCATTACCGCTTATAACAGCTAAATCTTGGAAACAGCCCAGACGCCCCTCATCAGCGCATGGAGGAAGAAGATGTGGTTTTTTGTTTTGTTTTGTTTTTGTAAATGCAACTGAGTAGTACTCTGCCATAAAGAACGATAAACTTGAAACATTTCTAGGAAAATGGATGACCTTGGAGACCACATTCCTTATATACATCAGGTACACATGTTCATGGACCATGGTGTCCCTGGCAGGAGACACCAAACACGTAAATAAGAACCAGAATGCGCAGATATTGTGGAATAGGAAGAAAATGTTCAAAGGGGGAGGGGGACTAGGGCAGGACAGGCACAGAGCAAAAAGGAGAAGAGAGAAAGAAATGAGAAAATGGAAAGAAAGCCTTTGTAAGTAAGGAGGGGAAGAGGGCTTGAAGGGAAGGAAAGAAGAATCAAAGTGCAGCATGTGTGGGTGCAAATTTCCCGAGATGAATGTGATCACTGCATAATCTAAAATGTACCAGCCTGTGGGGCCGCAGAGGAAAGTGACGCCCGACGTAGAGTGTGCCTAAGGGGAGTCACATGGGGAGAACACATTCTCTCAGGCTTTCAGACTGAGAGCAGACTGGTCAAGCAATGGTCGTGACTCACCCACAAGGCTGACACTGACAAAGGATCTGCAAACTGCGGTACAGGGCTTCAGGGTAAGTCCTGAGGGTACCTGACTGACCTCATCAGATACAAAAGTTACATTTCTTGTTATATAGGTCTTGCTTTATCTTAGTCTTAACCAAATAGCAGAGAAGTATAATAACAAGTTATGAAAAGTAAAGGCATATCAATATGCTGAGCTGTAAAGGGCTCAAGTCAACAACTTCTGACATTGCCAGTCCTATGGATAACTCATTACTATTATGGACTACTGCACTATTTGGGATTATTTTGCTTAATTCACACACCTAGAATATTTAAATGGTAATGGAATCTCTGACAAAACTAAGCAAAAAAAAAAAGGGGATACAGATGAAGGACTGTTTTGTATCTGTATATACAAAATAGTTAGGATAGATATATTGCTACTTTCTCTTAATTAAATAAGAAGAAAGATTTGTACTAATAGTCTTTAGACAGGATATCATGTCTATATCTTGTACTATGACTAACTACTATAAAGACAACAATATGTAAGTATTAATTATTGAAACTGTCCTATTAATCAGTTTGGAAACTATCTCATTGCCATTTGTTTCTCATTAAGATTAATGAAAAATTAAATAAAATGCACCAATCAAACTAATCAATTAAAAAAATTAACAACATTTAAGAAAACAATTTTAAGAGTTAGCTACAGGGCAACCCTGTGTTTGAATTTTACAACACTATGACTTCCACTGTACCTCTTCCAACTTCATTTTTGGTATCTTAGGAAAGAATGCCTGACTTTTCTGACACAGGATTGTTTCAGGTTTCATTTAATCATGCGAAGATGTTTTTTAAGCTACCACACAATGTTAGGTATAGACACCATGGTGAAAGCCCAGGCAATAAAGCTCAGATTTTAAAAATTCGATTAATAGTCATAGATAGGGTTCTGTTATTTCACCAAAGGTCAGGTAGCATCCTCAAGGACAGCAAAGCTGTGAGCAATACACCAAGCCTTCCCAGGCCTGAACTCACCGCGGGAGAATACGCAGGCTCTGTGTCCTACGAAGTAAAACCTGTCATCTGCGATGTAAGCTTATTTGCAGTCCACGAGGCACACACGTGTGCGCAGAGGCACCCAGATGGAAAAGGAGTGCACAGGTCCTAGCCCAGACACAGCAAGGCCGGGCAGCTGCTGCCTGCAGACTCCCTCTCAGCCGCCTGTCATTAGCTCAGATGAGCTCTGACAAAGACCTCCATGAGCAGCTCCTCTGTGCAGACACTGTGAAGGTCCTGATGGGGCAGCCCCT
Source organism: Ctenomys sociabilis (assembly GCA_004027165.1). Classification (NCBI taxonomy): domain Eukaryota; kingdom Metazoa; phylum Chordata; class Mammalia; order Rodentia; family Ctenomyidae; genus Ctenomys; species Ctenomys sociabilis. The sequence continues at coordinate 11,460 of PVKA01031005.1, forward strand.
GCCTAGTGTCAGGGTGGCCGTCGTGTCCTCCTCCCTCCACGCCGAGGCCCCGCAAGCCTCACTTCTGCACCAAAACTCAGCCCACCCACAAGCAGGCAGTGCAGACCTCCTGCACTTTGATTCCTCCCACGTGGTCCCGAGGGTCCCAGCACCTCCTCTGGCCAGGCTGATGGATTGGCTGGAGACCTGATAAGAAAAGCACTGGTCCCCAAGATCACTCCTATGTCACTGCTCAAAGGTTGACAGAAAAATGGACCCAGATGTAATTTCCAAGAGCATTCACCTCTGGAAGCAAACAGCCTATAAAAGCAGATTTATTTTGCCAACCACAATAATAGATATTGCACATCAGCCGTTCATCAGGGGATGTTATTTCTCATGACCTTGCTGGAGACCCTGTTAGATTAAAGCACAGGGTTTTGCAGCCGTCCTCACTGTTACTGCCAGGAATGCTGCTGACTCATCCAAGTCACCACCCCTATGGGGAACAATCCAAATCTAAGATCTGAGCCTGGTCACAGCCTCACCTGTCCTCCGGGTTTCCAGCCCTTGGGCACCCCTGGGCCCGATCTGATTCTCTGAGCATGTGGCTTACCTGACCCTTAGTGTGGCAGGCGAGGGTTTCCACGCCATCAGAATGTCCAGCCTGCTCTCAGGACCTTGTCATCTGTCACACTGTCCTCCTCTCCATGCACCCAGACACATTCGCTTCCCTTTGTGCAGGCTGGCTGCCGGCCTAGGAGGCCCCCACCACACAGACCACGTGGGGGTGCGGCTGTCGTGGGCTGATGCCTGGCACCCTCTGCCTTGGGCTAGAAGCGCAGCTCCCAGAGCCCTCACCTGTGAGTGTCCAACTGCGTGCCTGAGATAAGCCGCACGTGCAGAATTCAGCAGGTAGCACAGACCGTGAGAGCCACGAGTCCCAGTCGCTTGCACACAGCCAAACACAAGTGGCGACTTGTGTCACCCCTTGTAGACACCGCAGAGCACTCAGGGGCACCTCCTCGAAGCTCTGTGCACCCTCTAAAGAATCCCCACTTCAATTCTACAGGAGGTGAAGTGTCCAGATATCTGCACTGCCAGATTTCCTGAAAATAACCTCGCTGGCGGTCACATCCCTCAGCCCTGCAAGGTGCTCAGTCCTAAAACTCTGCATCAAGCTTCCTCTGACTATAAATATTAGATGCTCCTCCATGACGATTCTATCTGATAAAATGGGAAACTGCTAATTAATGCTAACTAATTAGCTGAGCTAATTTTAATGGCTAGCTCCAAAAATACTTCCAGGAAATGAATTTGATTTACTAAGGGGAAAATGCTCTGTTAAAATATTCTTAGTGTAGAGGACGAGGCACTAGGTCAAATGTGCAGGTAGAACCTCTCTTTGTAGTGAAGGGTTCACGGAAGAGGAGGCCTGGGGTGAGTCCAGGGATGATGTCACCACCCCCAGCCTTCCAGGTACTGATGCTTAGCAATGCCAAGCTGTCTTACAGAAGTGAAGCAGCAGCCTCCAGACAGGCAATGGCTTAAGGGCAGAATGGAGCTAAGATCCAAAGCCCTGGAGGGGAACAGAGGTAGTAAAGGCATCTAATCTGCCCAGCATCCACTCTCCAGGCCTCCTGGGCTCACAGCCACACCCCAGAACTTCCACTCTCCTCCCCTGGGAACTTGGCACAACCTCAGCCCCTGCCTTCTCCCTAGCCTCACCCCAGGGAGCCAAACTCTCATGGGTGTCTTGGAAATGTTAACCCAAGAAGGGTGAGTTTGAAGGAAAAGGTGTCAGGCACTTCGGTTAATAAGAGATGTTCAGCAGCAGGGGAAGGCAAGGTGTGTAGACTACTGTTAGACACGGAACAACGATTATAAAGTGTAAAAAAGGTGCTATGTTGGCCATGAAAGCAACTGATTTAAATGAACCCCAGTGGATGACAGTGGACACTTGGGCTCATTCAGAAGTGACCCACCCACAACCCCCATGAATGGATTTACTCAGAGCTAAAGAGGGTCCACCTGGTAACTTGTTTTGCAGATGGATGAAAAACTCATTCACAAGAAAGATACTTCTAACGATAATTGGCCATGGTAATCTTCTCACTGGGCATGCCTGTTCTCCCTAAATTCTGGGTAACTTTTTCCATCCTGATGAAACTGGGTCATTCCTGTATTCTTAGTACCCCCACTGACCCTGCCAATGTAGGCAGGTAGAGGTACCACATCTCTAGGCACTTTCTGCCTGTTACGGCTCGTGTCTAGATGTCCACCCGAGCCTCGTGTCCTCATGGGCTTTCTTGGAGGTGGCTTAATCTAGAATGTGTGATTGATCCATAGTGCAATGCTGGGATTAAGAGTGGTAAGTGCTGGCTCAGTCCACTGATTGGATCAGCACTTCCCTGATCCAGAAAGACTGGATACAATCAACATAAAGGACAAAAAGAAACCTGTCTCACTCTCTCCCTTGTGGCCTTTGCTGTTTTCTGTCACCATGAATGGTTGCCCTGTGCCATTTCACACTCTGCCTTGGAGCTAGCCAGTTATGAACTGAAACCTCTACAAACCGTGAGCTACATAAACCTTTCCCCTATCAATTCTGGATGTCCACTATTTCATCTCAGCAATGAGAGGGAAAAGTAAGACACCTCCTATGCCATGTCCTGTAGAAGATTTACTGTGAGACAAGACTGCAAACTCAGATCTTTTTGGAAAAGGCCACCCACCCCATGCTCCTCTGGGAGATTCACAATGTCAATGTTGTGATGGAATTTTCAAAAATTAACTAGTAGTCTCTTACCATTTTTTAAATGTATTTGGTACAGGGTCTCACTACACAGCCTGGAGTCATAGTGATCCTCCTGTTTTCAGCCTCCCCAGTGTTGGGACTAGAGACCTGTGCCACCACACCAAGTCTTAGTGGCTGGCTCGGTGCACCCAGGAATGGGGCCAGTGCAGCATGTGGTTCCAGGGATCAAATTCTGGTCCCTGTGTTTGCCTAAGCAAGGGCTTAGTCTGTTGAGCTATCTCATCAGCACTCTGTTATCATATTAGGTCAAAATATGAATATCCAGCCTGCCACTTAGCTCAGCCATTAAACTCAGTCAGCCTTGACTGGCTATGCCCAGCTGAAAACTAAAGAAGCCTGACCTAGCTCAGCTGACCACATCCAGCTGCACACCTGAGTTTTCCCACCACGAGCATATCCTGCTTGTCAACTTGTTTCAAGGACTTCCTGCCCAGCAACCAAAGGTGGCCATCGCTACCCGATAAGAACTTGCCACACTCTTAAGCTTCTGTACTTACTGCTTGCAAACGTATGGAAGCCAAGCCAAAAGCTAGCTCAGGATGTTTTGGGAGCAGATCTCCATCATAATAAGATTGTGCTTCCTTCCAACGCCTTGGAGCATTTTCTAGTCAGTTCGGTACCAGTTTCATAACATTTTTGGTTCCCTGACCAGGAAAACACTGCTGACCAATTGGGCCACCAGTAGAGGCCTGAAGACCGCAGCAGGGACTCACCCTTTGACCAGCAGATGAGAAAACATGGCCTCTTATCCTTTCTCAGTTTCCTCAGTGATCTCAGATCAAGACCCTTGTGCAACAGCAGTGACCTTGCTGGACCAACAGAAAAAAGATGAAACATGATCAGTTCAAGGCCTTGGACAAGGTAGCACCACCCCAGCATGTCCTTCGTCAGTCTGTCTCCATCCTGCATGGGTGGACCTGATCGCTCCTCGTCTATGTCAGTCAGAGAAGTCAGTGTTGGTATCAGTTAGATCTCACCCCTGGGACTGAGAGTGGAATGGTTTAGCCTCTGTCCTGTGTGTTGTGTGTGGCCCAGTTGAGCAGAGTGGCTGTCGAGGTGACAGGCTGTGTCATCTGTGCTCCATGGGCCCTCAGAACTACGGCATTTGAGTGGGCCCTAACCTATCATTCTGGGGACACATTTGACCAGGCAGTCCAGACACATTGTCTTAGGAAGTTTGAGGGGGTGTAATGGAAGTCTAAGCAACACTTCTCCTTAGCCGGGATGGTCCCAGTGCTGCTGAAAGCCCACAGTCTGGGGGTGCCTATTTGGTCTCTTTCTTGGAGAGAGGCACCCACCCTCCTGTTGTGCCACCATTTAAGAGTACAGCACACACACCAGAGGGAGTCAGTATGGGTACATGTCAGAGTAAACCCACTATCCTGGACTATATTCTGAGAAATTTCAAAATGGGTTCCCAGATGATTATGGAGTTAAGATGAAACCACAAAGACTCCATGCTCTCTGTGCCCTGCTGGGCTGCCAGAGGGAACTTGGAATATGGAAGGTGTCTGCCAACTTTGGAACAAAGTAACAGGCTCCCAACTGAGCAATCACCCTACCTGATTCCCTTACATCCATTCTTGGCTTGGACAATGCCAGAACTCCTTGCCTTGACTCTGTGCCTGGGCCTACCAGGAAAAGTGAACCTGCTTAGTGACCAACGCTAGCTTACCTGGGCATAATGTTTCAATTAAAGAAGCTCCTAAGGAAAAGAAAATCCAGCCTGTCCTGCCAACCAACCCCAAAGGCAACGTTGCTCCACAGAACGTGGTCAACCAAGCGGCCTCCCCAGGGCATTTGCTGCCCCAGCCAATCCAGGCGCCTACAAGCATCCCACGCCAGAAGGTTTTCCCGACTCTGCTGCTCCATCTTCCCTGCCACCATCAGCGTAGCCTCCCGCTGTCCAGCCCATCATACCCAGTCTGTGCAAGTACATATGCGGATGGCTGAGATGATTATGCCACTAATTCCCATCCGTTTTTTTTTAAATAACAGTTAATGTTTAGAATTTTCACCTTGACTAACTCTGTATGCTGATACCTGTGATCTAAGCAACTATGTGGAGGACGGCAATGTGTAACACAAAACCCACGGTTGAATACCTCTCATCTTGGTCTTCTAAATGTCTATTGTTTCTAATGTCTTATCAATTATTGTAATCTCTTTAAAATAAGTTAAAACAAAAAAAGGACAAGGAACAAAAAATTAAGATTTCTTGAAAACAGGCACCAATATTCAATTATTTCCCCAACCTTACCTAACTATATCTGTTAATCTGAGCAACAGATTTGATGATAAAAATAGACAAAATAACAATGATTGTTAATTAGCTATTCCTGTTTTGAAATTCTGTAACATATGGATTGTTGTATGTTATCCTGTTTCTGCCACTGGTTTTTGCTTTTGTTTTTACTCTTCAAAATTAAATCAAGTAAATTTCTTAAAAAAGTAAAGGAGACAAGAAAATAGAAAAAGTTAAGGTTTCTTGAAAGCAAGTGCTAATAATCAATTATTTGTCCTGTCTTGCATAACTCTTTCTATTAATCTGAGCAACAGATCTGACAATAAAAATAGATAACAACCACTGTTAAGTAGCTATTCTTGTGAAAATCTGTAACATATGTACTGCTGCTATATGCTGTCCTATTTCTGTCTTTGTTTCTGCTATTTGTTTTTGCTTTTGTTTTTCCTCTTTAAAGTAAAATAAAATTAGAATCAAAACATTTAGACATATCAAAAATGCTTTAGCCTCTCGCCTAGCCCCTAGGAATTCCTGATCGCCCATTTAACCTTTCGGGGGATGGAAAACAACATGCTGTCTCAGGTGTCTTAACCCAGGGGTAGGACCTGGGAAAGGCCAGCTGCCTATTCGTCTCAGACTCTGGATTCAGTCTCAAAAGGACGGACTCCCTGTTTGTGGACACTACCCTCTTGATCAAACAAACTGACTTGGGGATGAAACTTGACTGTTCCGGTCTCACACGCTGTGTTTGGACTTCTCAACAGCTGAGGACTCCATTGGCCCTTGAGTATCGAGTTGGAAATCCTTTCCTTACCTTCCAGCCAGTCAGAACTCTGAGCCCAGCCACCTGTCTAGCCACAAAGCTCACACAGCCAGGTCACGTTGTCTTACACTGACAGCTGGGCTCTTTCCCGGCATCTTCACCCCCTAGTGGAGCCCTTAACAGATGCTGAGTACACTCTGTTCGCAGACAGAAGTAGTTCTGTTTAAAATGGACAACACAGAGCTGGCTATACAGTCATTACCACTGAGAAGGTACTCTTTGTGGGGTCTGCTCAACAAGCTGAGTTGTGATCACTCATACAGGCCCACAACTGGGCAAAAGATTTAAAGGTGAGTATCCACACAGATTCCAGGTATGCTTTTATTTCAGTCTGTCTGTATGGGATGTTTATGCAGGGTACACAGTCTCTTGACCACTGGAGGAAAACAAATCAAAAATAGAAATGGGATCTCACAGCTTCTGGCCACTGTCTGGAAGCCTAGAATGGTGGCCGTCATCCATTGTAAAGGACACTGAAAAATAAAAGACCTCATCACCCTTGGAAACTAAAAGGCACATAAAGCTGCTAAGATAACCACAAAAGGCTTAATTTGGGGAAACAATGACTGGGTCCAGAACTTAGAAGCCCAGCATGAGATAACACCGAAGATGATTCTCAGCCTCCAGCAGTTAAGAGAAATTATTCCTGGATATGTACTGCCCCTAACCACGGGCAGTGATAATGGTCCAGCCTTTGTAGCAGAAAAAAACCAGCCAAGGAAATGAAGATCAGATGAAATCCCCACACTGCACACAGACCTCAAAGTTCTGGCAAAGATCAATGGATGAACAGACCCTGAAATCAAGAAATCCAAACCCTATGGACAGATTTGCTACCCACGGCCACTCTAAAAGCCAAAACATCACCAGGACCTCTTGGATACACCTCTTTTGATGTCCTATTCGGAAGAGCTTGGCATTAATAAAAGGCCTCCAAAGGGACCCATGATGATTGGGAAATGTAATTTTATAGAAACTGCTTGTACAATTGAGAAAAATATTTCCCTGATACATAAAAACATAGCAGAGGGAGCACCCTTACCCGCTGACACCCCTGCCCATACCCGTAACCCACATAATATGGTCTGGGCTAAAGACTAGAAAGAAGAACCTCTGTCCCCCATTTGGAAAGGCCCCTATTTAATCATTTTGACCACTCCCACTGCAGTACAGAGCTCCAGCCCTGGATTCATCACTCCAAAATCAAGCAGGCCCATCCCATGACTACTGAAAGTCCTGCCCTGAAGTATCAAGTCCCTTAAAGATCACGCTGAAAAGACAGCACACCCAGAGACGGCATGCACAGCCCTGCGCTCTGCACTCCAAAGCAGATGAGTCAACATAAGGTGAAGCTAGCTAGACACCGTACACAGGAAACTCCCCTGGTCTCTGTGAACTGTCGTTCTGTTTGGTTCTACTCTCTTTTCTCTCCTGTTGGTCTTGGTGCTTGATACTAGACCCCAGGCTGCAACTCCGGAGGACTAGGAAGCCCCCAACAGGTTGTTTTCATTCTCCTCCACATTACTATAGCCACCAGATTGCCTGCCCTCAGCTGTCTATGATGACTCTTCCATGGATAATACATCTGAGCTTCCTAGGAATAGAAAGGGAGGCACTGGGAGTTTCAAGTCCACCTTGGGGCATCCCAAATCTCCTCAACCATATGCCACATGGAAGCCCCAGACACCTCGTGTGTCCTTACACTTCGATGCTTGTCTTAACAATAAGACTAATGAGCACTCTGCAGTATGTGGTGACAGAAGTTGGGAACAGACTGATCAAACTAACCTAAAATACATCTGTCCGTGCAGGCATGAAAACCACAAAGAGGTCCTGGCATCAGGATCCAGAGACCCAGTCTGACTCCGTTCTGTTAGGTCCCCACAATTAGAAGCCTCACAACCTGAAGAGGAAAACTGCAGACCACCACTCTGTTCAAGCAGAAAGACTCCCAAACACTCAGCCTGAGAGACTAAAATAACTCCGCTTAGCAGGCTGGTTTCCAGGCCCAACTCTCTGGATTACAGGAAAACCTGTAAGTCTATAGAATGCAACTCTGTAAGTCAGCAAGATGCTGCTGTCACCCTGAACTTCCCCCAGGTGCTTCCCACCAGAAGCACCAGACCCACCCATGACTCCTGAGAAACCTAAAATTTTCAGTCTTCCTCAATGGGATGCCCCCTCCCATACCTCGGCTAGCCTAGAAACTGTGTTCTTCCTTTGTTCATGGTCAACAGCCTTCTCCCCCTTAACCAGGCCACACTCAGCCTGAAATAAAGATATCAGTTTGCTTTGATCCTTTCCATCCTAGTGGTCTTGGTCACTTCTTGGGGTCTAGCCTGCCATGTTGTACTGTGATACCTAGCACCACAATAGGATGTGAGGGTGATCTGGCTGCCACATCTGTCACCCCATTGATCGCCAGGGTTGATTCAGCTGATCTGGTTAGCTAAGTGGGTGTTCCCTTCCTCCCTCAGTGCTCCAAGTGCATCCCTCCTGAAGCTGCAGGCTCAGTCAAAGAGGACGACCACCCTGACAGAGGAGGACAATTCCTCAGTCAAGGGTATACAAATAGCTGCGCTCCCCTGCTAGAGCTTCCATACAAGTTCTCAAGGCCCTAGAACCGTGACAACCTCTATCAGGTCAGATTCAACACCTGTTGTCAAAAAAAAGCATCATGGGAGGTACCTCCCTACAGTGAAAGGCTTCCCCTCACCCAGCCTCTAGCCCCTCGAATTGCAATAAGGGCACCTATAATCCCATGTTTATAACCAACTGACACCATCTGGGCAATGGGTCACTCGCTAGTCATCTAGGTAGATGGCACAGGTGCTAATTTGATGTTAAGGCAAATCTAAGAGGTTTCTATTGCCACTGTCTGGGTCCCTATGTCTGAAGTCTTCACGAACTTCAGCCCTTCCACAAACAAAATGCTACCAAAGACCACCTTCCTCTTGCTCCAGCACTGTTACGATCAGTTACTGGAACCCAGACTGTCCTCCCACATGTCAAGCCAACCTTAAGGGAAGATCGCTTCGTGTGCCCCTCAGTGCACTAGCCTATTGGCCTCTGACTAACTCTGAATGCCTCTTGGTTTAACACCATCCACTCCCCAGCCAACTTACTTCAGACCTCCCTCCCCAGTCCAAACAATGGGAAACTCTATTGGCTTCTCAGGAAAAGGAGGCACCCCAAATGCACCAGCGGCCTGGGCCGCCATCACCTGGCCCAGCACCCGACTCCAGGCAAATCATGGAACTTTCTTGGTGTGCTCTGATGGGGTCTGCTGTGCATTTTCCCCACAAGGCATGAAGCTTTGCACCATGGCTTTTCTGATCCCACACCCAGGGCCCTCTGCCCCTCCCTGCATCCTGCTGGACATAAAACCCCATGTTTCCGCCTATCCTGGCGAGCACACCAGTAACAGGAGTCCTCACTATGCGCACAGTGGATCTTGGGTTAGGGCAAAGTCAGCGCATTAACCAACCAAATGATAGGAGACTTTAAAAATGTTCAAAATTCTACTGGCACCGCCCAAGAACAGACTGACTTTTTGTTTTCCAGAACAAAGGAGTGTTAGCTCTCTTACCTGCCCAGCTTGCTGTTATCATGCAAATAAGTCTGGTGTAATCAGACAAAACTCCCAGCAGTCTGCAAAGGCCTTTCACAGCCGGCCCAGGGAAGGCAAGCTGGGTGCCCCTGGTGGGCCCACCTGAGCATCTTTCCCACGTGGATCAGAGCCCTATTAGGACCCCCACAACCCTCATGTTCTCCTGTGAGATGGCTCTCCTGTTAGGCCCTGTGTGGTCCTTTTCTGACCCCATTTCTTCCAAAGCATATGAGGTAATACAGCACCTATTACTTCCACAGACCTCTCCATGGTATCCACTCCTTTCAAAAACAGATGAACCTTCTTTCTTACCAGGAAAAGGGGGAATGTGATGGAAATTTTGAAAATCAACTAGTAGTCTGTTAATACAACATCTAGCCTACCGTATATCTCAACCGTTAAACTCAGTCAGTCTTGACTGGCTAGGCCCAGCTGCAAACCAGAGACAGCCCAACCTGTCTCAGTCTGACCGCATTCAGCGGCACACCCGAGCTTTCCCACCACGCACACATCCTGTTTGTTGACTTGTTTCGAGGACTTTCCGCCCAGTAACTAAAGATGGCTTGGGGTTGATGTTTTTTTCTTTGGTTTTTTTTTTTTGGTGCAGGGGATCAAACTTGGGTTAGGACCTTATTCTTGGCAGGCAGGTGCTTATGCCGCTGAGCTATCTCCCCGGCCCCCTTCCAACTCCTTGATGCAGAGAATTTTCTATTTGACTTGGTTCTGATTCTGCAACAAGATCGGCACAAAGTGGCGCATGCCTGTAATCCCAGCACTCGGGAGGCTGAGGCAGGAGGATTGTTGTGAGTTCGAGACCAGCCTGAGCTACAAAGTGAGCTTAAGGCCAGCCTGAACTGCATAGTGAGACCCTGTCTCAAAAAGACAAAAAAAAAAAAAAAAAAAAAAAAGGATGTAGAATCTGCAGAAGAGAAACACTTTAAACTGCATTTCATCTAACGATCTCTAGATTCTTCTATTATTTACAAAGAATACAAGATACTAAATTTAAAAAGTTAGAAATGATTCAGAATTTCACTAAACAAAGTAATAGGAACTGGACAATGGTTGTGTCACATCGTTCTGAACAAGTCCCTTCTTAAGAAACGGCTTCCAGGGCCACCTGTTGGGGAATCTCTGCTCTAAAAAAAAGCAGCACAAGGTTTTGTGAGCCCCCGTCACTGGCCACCAGCCTCCCCAACATCGAGGGACTGTTCCTCTACAGGACAGGGTCCTCTGCAGTCTTCCAGGCTGTGTCCCGTGCCCACAAGCGCAAGCAGCCTCTCCCCCACCTCTAGTGCAGCCTTCAGAGTAGACGTCCTTTCAGCCCTGCTCCCCCTGCATCCAGAGACGTGACCAGCCGTAGACTCTAAGAGCCTGCCCAACAGAGACCGCGGTGGGGCGCTGCGGGCATGGGGGAGGGGCGCTACACACCTGAACCCTCTTGATCCTCGTGGAAATGCTAATGAGTATTTGTTCAGGCTGCCAGAAGAAAAAGCACCAGGTAGGCGATTTATAAAGCACAGAAATTTATTTTTCACCGCTGTGGAGGCTGGAAGTCCAAGGTAAGGGTAATAGCCCGGCAGGTTCTGGGGGCCAGAACCTCTTCCAGGTTACAGGCTGCTGACTCCTTTTTTTTTTTTTTTTTTTTTTTTTTTTTTAATTTTAGGGCAGGGTCTACAGGGTGTTCAGGATCTCACTACTAGATTAGACTCGTAGTGACCCACATGTTCACAGCCTCCCAAGAGCTGGGGTCACAGGTGTGCGCCACCACGCCCAGTCTCAATTGCCATCTCAGCGAGCCCCCGGGGCCAGCATGGCAGGCCCAGGGATCGAACCCCGGGCCCCTGCACCTGCCTGAAGGCGCTTTAATCCTCTGAACTCTTTGGCCAGCCCTTGACTTCCTGTAACTTCATGCAGTGGAGAGAGCGAGGCAGCTGTCCGGGGCACCTTCTTGGTCCGTTCTCCGTTGATATGCCAGAATGCCTGCGGTTCGGTCCTCATAAAGCAAAAAGGTGATGGAGCTTCTGGAGACTCTGGAGCTTCACAAGCTCTCACCAGCGTCTGTGCAGCCCGCTGAGGGCCTCTGGCCACCAGGAACGTGGCTGATGTTCTGGTGGGAGGAGAGATCACATGAGCGGGCGAAGGGCCACATGGAAGTCAGGGGCCAGACCTCCCCTTGTTATGGCAACGTGTGACCTCGCAGGGCAGAGCTGCTAGCCGCACTGTGGCTGACCCCGCTCCTTACACCTGACCCCACGGCCTGGCCACCCGCAGGGCCTCGCCTCCTCGCACCGCCGCCCTGCGCGTGGGGACTGCAGCGTCTGCAGCAAGTGGGTGGGACACAGGACTAGGGCCAACAGCAAGCCTGCACCGCCGTACGCACTTCGCCCAGGTCCGCACGCGGCTGCCCAAGTCGCACTGCCCAGGCGGCCGCGTGGGCTCCAGCTGGATCCGCCAGCCCTCGTCCTCCTCACTCACCCTTTCCCCAAGTTTATCGGGGCGTTACGTACAGTACGGCTCACCCATTTGGAGGACGTAGCTTTGTCCACTGCAGCACATAGGCACGGAAGCACCACGACAACCAGGATGGGACAATCCCATACCCCCCCTTTCGCTCCTTCACAATCAGCCCCTCTCCTGACCCCGATCCAGGCAACCAGGGTCTACAGACTGCCTGTCCCAGAATTCCTTGGAAACAGCATCCCATGGCCCCTTTTGTGTTCCACCCCTCTCACTTGCATAACGCTCTAGAGGCTAATCCATGTCGCTATGCAGTCAGTCGTGCATTCTTTCATGTTACTGGGTGGTGTTCCACCGCGTGGCTGTGCTAAAGCTTATCTGTGTGATAATCATGTGGGTTATCTTGGCTTGAGGCGCGATGGACAAAGCTTCTATGGGCATTTCCAGGAAACTGTGGATGTAGGCTTTCATACTGGAAAGCAAGCTCAGCAAGTGCGCTTTGCAACTTCAAAGCCTCCCAGGTTATTTTTCAGAGGGGATACGAGATCTTCCATTCTCACGATTAGAGAATGAACTTTCTAGAAGGTCCAGATCTGCAACACCCGCCGCATAGGCAGTGCTCTGCATGACTGCCACACCAGGAATCTATGGTACTGGGGGTGTGATAGAAAAATATGGCGAGTACTTTTGAATTTTACTACAGGAAAAGACATGTTGCCGCAAGTCCCTCTCAGAACCCCCTCCTTTCTTCAACACCATTTCACCATCAACCGTGCCACTTCCTGCAGCATCTCTGGAAGTCCTCGTTCATGACGGCTATAGTGGTCCTGTGACTGTCTCAATAACCTGAATCCTCTGTTGGCCATTTCGAGGGGAAGAACTAGCGTAGCACAGGACTCAAGCCAGCGAATCAGGGCAGAGGAAGCCATGATTTTGTTTGGTTTTATTTTGAGACAGGGTGGCACTATGCAGTTAGGGCTGGCCTTGTGCTCACTTTTGTAGCTCCCAGGCTGGTCTTGAACTTGCAGCAATCCTGCTGATTGGTGGGCTTACAAGCAAGTGTCACCTCACCCAGTTCCAGAGCCAGCACAGGGGGGCCAGCACAGCATGTGGGGGTAAGAATTGAACCCAGGACCTTGTGTTCACCAGGCAGATGCTTATGCCTCTGAGTTATCTCCCCAGCCCCAAACTGCGGTATTTTTATTTGACAGAAATTGCCATAAACATTTGATCGATGTGGATGATCATAAACTAGGATGAAAGTTTAAATTTTTAAGATTTATTGCAGCAAAAGGCACATTGCCATTAACTTCAACCACACTTCTCCTATCATTCTCGGCCATGTGTTTTACTATAATGTTTTTACTGAAGCATTCACTGTATCTTTCCATCATATTTCACTGGGTTTTTACTTTGCCTTCCTTGATTACCAGTCATTTTGAGCAGCCTTTCATATGATTCTTGGCCAGTCCTTGCGTTCATTGTTATAAAATCTATTGTTTTAAAATCCTTCTAGGAGTTGGGATGTATGCCTCTCACCCCAGCACTCTGGGAAGCCGAGGAAAGAGGATCGCAAGCTCAAGCCCAGCCCGGGCAGCTTAGTGACTTAGCAAGATTCTGTCTTAAAATAAAAAGTAAGACACTGAGGATGTGGTTCAGTGCAAAAGCCCTATGCTCAGACTCAAAAAAAAGAAAAATCTTTTGCCTACTTTATTTGGTTGACTTTTGATTATCAAGTTGTATGCACTTTTGTATGTTCTACACAAACACAATTGCATAAATATCTCACAAATATTTTATTAGATATGCTTTTTCATTTGCTAAACTGTTCTTTTTTTTTTAATTTCATGTATTTGGTACAGGGTCTCACTACGTAGCTCAGACTCGTAGTGATCTTCCTGTTCCACCCTCCCCAGACCTGGGATTACAGGCCTGCAACACCATGCCTGGGTTTGGTGGCCATCCTGACAGCCCGGGGCGGGGCCTGCATGGCATGTGGTACTGGGGATCAAACCCAGGTTCTTGTGCTTGCCTAGGCAGTCACTTAGACCACTGAGCTATCTCCACAGCCTTAAACTGTTCCTTTTATGCAGTGGGTTTTATTTATTTTTTTCTTTATAGTTTTATGTTTCTTATGCCCCCTTTATGAAATCTTTGTGTGACCCAGTACAACAATTATTTAATCCTGTGTTTCAACTAGAAGCCTTATATAGCTTTTTGTTCTTGTGATTATCATTCTGCCATCCTGGTTATTTTCCATCACTTTATACAAACACAAAATACACATCCAGAAATCTAGTACAGGAAAACAATTTAGAAATACTTTATTTGTGTATTACACCTGGACTAATCTCAGAAATCAAAAGACTTCAACTGCTGCAGCACAAATCACCATGAGTTCTGCTCAGCACGAAATCTTTCTTCCCTTGGGGAGGGAGAGAGAACAGGACAAGTTCTGGGTTTCTTTTTCCACAAAACCACTCCCAAATCCCATTCATCATTTCCTTTATCCCAAGGCAATGGCAAAAATTAATGGGATTTTAGAGTTCCTTGAAGGAAAGATCTTAAGAAATGGGGTCACTTGAATTAAGCTACCAGTGATGAGCAGCAGGAGAGGGGACAGGGCCCCAGGTTTCTCATGAAACATGGCAGTACCTGCGTGGAAGGGGAAGCAGCACCTCCAGCCGGCCGCCAAGGGTCGTGCTGAGCCCCGTTAACAAGAGACAGCTGAGCAAGAGAAAAGCGGGACAAATGCTTTCATCAGTCTCACAGGTGTGGGAGCTGCCAAGATGAAACCCAAAGACTGGGATGAACCAGTAATACCCATTCCTGGGCTCCCCGAGGTGTGGACAGCCACATGGGAGCGGAAGCAGGTGGGAAAGGTGTGGCCTAACAGCCGCAGGCCGAGACAGGAACCCAGCTCGCTGCCTGGTCAGGATCTTCTCAGCCTCCTGGTGCAGGTTCCCCTTCTTTTCTAGATATGTCTTTTCATTTGCTAAACGGTTCCTATTTTTTTTTTTTTAATTTTATGTATTTGGTACAGGGAGGGTCTCACTATGTAGCTCAGACTCATAGTGATCCTCCTGTTCCACCCTCCCTAGCGCTGGATTACAGGCATGTGCCACCATGCCTTGTCCGGCGCCGCTCCCGTCCCGCGGAAGAAGACACTCAGACACTCAGCAACGGGTTCAGCAAGCCTTTATCAAGTGGGATGCAAGCCTCTACATGCGTCCGCTATCCGCGGCTCCTACCGTGCAAGCATCTATCAGGTGGGATGCAAGCCTCTACATGTGTCCGCTACCCGCGGCTCCTAGCGTGCAAGCATGGCGGA
>PVKA01031006.1:9516-26823 GCA_004027165.1 Ctenomys sociabilis
GCAAACTGTTTTCATAACGTTTTGGTACTGTACAAGGTGCATACATGAAATTATATTTATAGGTTTTTTTATAGCTGAATTATATCAAAGATTCAATAATTATTTACCTAGTGGATGACCATAGCACTAAAAGCCGACATAATATCCTGTCCAACCACCATTAGTGCAGATCTTGCCTCTCATAGAATTATGTAGAAGCCAAACCACATTTTTGTTTTGCTAGCTGGCTACCTGTCAGACTTTGCCATGAGACTTAGCACTAAAAGGAGACAGCAGGCTGGAGGATAAAGAAGGGACTTTGATTTCAGATTTCCTTTCTTTATTGCCTCTGGTCTGCTCTAGTCCTGGGAACATCGCCCTAGATCTGTCCTATAAGAGTAGTCAGAGTCAATTCCCAATTTTTCCAACACTTTCAAAATCAACCTCAATACATTCCCTCAGAAATACCAGCCCCAAAGAACCATGATCCCTACCTTAGCCCCACGGGACTTCTTCAGGTTTAGTGACATCATCATCTGTCAAAGTCAGTCTTTCAGCTCTGTGGTACTCTCCTCCAAACTTTTAATTCTAATTTCTTCCCTTTGATCATCTATGGATAGTGATGATAGCTGTTTCTACAGTTGGTACCTTCATGATATATTGTTTTCTTTTTGCTTTTCAGTGGCCTACTTAGCAATTTAATACTTAGTTAATAATTCTCCATGTTTATATCAATTAAAATAACAAATAACTGGTGCAATTTATGTATCCTGAATGGACACCAGCTGTATATAAATTACTACCACGAATAGTTCTAGGAACAAAGCCTGTTTAAAATTGATCCTTATATTGGCATTACAATTGATCAAGTTATATCTGTAGTTATGATAAAGTTCTTAATGAATAAATATACCTGACATTTAAGATTAAAGGAGGAGAGTTTCATTTGGCTTATAGTTCATAGGAATTTCAGTCCATAAATGGCTAGTTCCAATGGAGGGCACGTGGCAGAGAGACAATAGTTTATGGCAGATAGGAGGTAGCAAAAGCAACAGGAACTTTAACAGTGTCTGTCTACCTCTTTTACCTTATCCAGATGACCTAGGGTGAAAACACTCACACCCTTAATCTTAGTGCCCTAATCCTAACATTGCACCATGAATCAACTTTGTTATTCACACATTCTAGAGCCAGCCCCCTTCAAAAATGTCCTGCATGTGACCACATGAGACTTTGGGAGAACATTCAAACAAAATCCATAACACATAGCCAAAGGAACAATAGAAAATTTCACTATATTGGTTGCAGACTTACAAAATAAATTTAATTCACCATTGTTCTAAGCCCTTAATGTAAGTTGGGACATTGCTTAGGTAGGACAGAAACTTGAAATTTAAAATGTGGATATCTGTATGGGTTCATCAGATACTGAGAATCTTAAATGTTTACCCCTTAATCCAAAATTCTCTTGCCAGGAGAACAAACCTACCCTTGAATGTCTAAGAGAGTATATGTTCCTTGCTTGATCACCTTGTGACAATTTTTTGAAATGGTTGCCTTATAATTCCTAAAGACTTACTTGAACATTGTTTCTACCAGTTTCATACATGAAGATGATCAGATCTCATGTTAAAAGGGGGACAACATATAGTCTGATCTAGTAGAAAATGATTTATAGACCAAAGAAGTGCAAGATTTGCTAATCACTTTTACACAAACCTGCAATAAATGTGCAAAAATACAAACAAGACAGTAGAAGACAAACCCCCCAAAAATTCCAGAAAGCATCACTACATTGAAATTTCTGAGACCCAATTAAGAACATTTCTGTTTCCTGGTAAGCACAAGGGCCTGAGTTCAATCCCCAGTTCTGCCAAAAAACAAAAAAAAAGGAAAAAGAAAGAACATTTCTGTTCAAAGGTAAAATATTTCCTTTGAAGAGAAAAGACAAGTTGTTTCATCCTATACCACTTACAACGAAAAGAACTGACACAGCCCTTGATGGACCTTTTGGAGGACTTGGGAAACAGCTTATATCACTTTTAATTGTGATACTTAAACTCATTTAACAAATATGATGTAGACTGTCAGTTTTGAGAAGATCAGAAGTTCTAAAGTAAATCCAAACTAATATGTAAGTTACTTTTCCAATTGGGGTTTATAATCTCCATATATGTTAGTATATGGACTAGGACAGACAAAGTAAAGACAAGTAAAATTGCAGGTCAGTTTCATTCAACAGCACAGCTGGAGAAATTATAAACAAAATTTAACAAACCAAATCCAGCAGTGTGTGATGTGTAAGCATATGAGCTCAATTAAACCATGATTTCTGATTGATTTTCATTATTGTATCACAAGCACTGTCAAGAGCATGATAAGCACCCGATTTATTATTTGAATGAATGAATGAGTTAGTGAATGAATGAATGACCAAATCAGGTGTACTCCAGGAAATAGTAGGTAATTTAACAATGATAAATGTACTTCACTACATTAACTGTTTAAAGAAGAACATGAATGCAATCAGTTTAATAGATGCAAACAAAACAGTTGATAAAATCTATAACATTTATTTAAAACTTGTTGATAAACCATAAAACAAATAAGCATGCAATAGCAAAGAATACAGAACTGAATGATAAATATAACAAAATTCGTATAAACTTTAGGGAGAATATTTTATTTTTTTTAATAATTTTATTGAGAAACAAATAGCAATGAGACAGTTTCAAAAGAGGTCAGTAGGACAGTTACAATAATTAATACATTGCATATTGTTGTCTTCATAGTAGTTATTCATAGTTCAAGATGCAGACATGATATCTTGTCTAAACACTTAGTACAAATCTTTCTTCTCTTTGAACTAAGAGAAAGTTGCTGTATATCTAACCTAACTAATTCGTATATACAGATATTTTTTTTTACTACAAAATAGTCATTTATATCCCCCATTTATGTTTGCTTTTCTCAGAGATGGGTATTCTATTGCCATTAAAATATTGTAGGTGTGTTAACTCAGCAAATTAATCTAATATAGTCCAGTAGTCTATAATAGTAGTGGGTTATCCACAGGACTGGCAATGTCACAAGTTGTTGATTTGAGCCTTTTATAGATCAGCATATTAATATGGCTTTACATTTTATACCTCACATTTATACTTTTCTGCTGGATAGTTAAGACCAAGTTAAAGCAAGCCTATATAACAAAAAATATAACTTTTGTATCTGACAAGGTAAATCCCCTCAGGATTTACTCTGAAACCCTGTACAGCAGTTTGTAGATCTTTCGTCAGTATCAGCCATGTGGATGAGTCATGGCCATTGCTAGATCAATTTGCTCTCTGTGAAAGCCTGAGAGAATGTTTTCTCTCTAGGTGACTCTCCTTAGACACACTCTACATCATTGATCACATTCCTCTGTAGCTCCATAATCTTGATCAGATAATTTGGGACACCACTGAGTTACAGGATGTTATAGGACAGCTTCTCTTATGTCCTGAGTCCTCATTGACCTTGAAGGGCAAGGGCCAAAATATTGGCTATCCTTGCAGCCCTTCTTTTTCTCTAATTGTTTGATCTGCAAACTTAAGTTGTTAACCCTGAAGAAAAGCTTAATGATATTATTTCCCTATAACAAAGGCAGTTGAGCTTAACATCACTATCTGTCTGAACATCAAATGTCTTAAACATAACATAGAACGGGTATTTTCTATTGTTGATATGCTATTTTATATTGTTGATATGCTAAACTTTAAATCCCTATCAAATGTGAAAAAATAGAAAATTAAAATATAAATAAATAAATAAAGGATTACACATTTTTACACAGAAGTTTAGAAATCTAACCATATATAACATTGTAGCAGGATAGTCCTATGACATTTTTTCTTGTCTCTTTTCTTTTATTACAATGGAGTATTACTCAGCTATAAAGAATAATAAACTCAAAGAATGATAAACTTCATATGTAAGTGGATGCCATTTGAAGATATACTCATAAGTGAAATAAACCCAATCCACATGTGTAAATATTGTATAGTCTCCCTAGTGTAAGAACTCAAAAGAAGGAATAAAAATTGAAAGGTATAACACAACTAAATGGAAAGCAAGAACTTAAAGATTAAACAATAAAGAGAGGGAAAGAAGAAAAGCTATGAAACATGACAGGGGCAAAACCATACATTTATATACACAAGATGCTTAAGGCAATAGTCCTGAGAACCTCCATCAGGTTTTTGAAACTAGCAGTTAATTGGTAGGATTCTCATCCTGACTTCTGCAATGAGAGAATTTATCTGCATAATATTCCTTCTTTTTCTTCTTTTCCACTTAAAGATCTCCTTCTACTAAAAAATTAAAAACTATCATAGGTAGTATTCAAGTAATTTCAACATTGATAAATTGGAAATCAACCTAATCTATAAGTACCAACCATACCTGAATAACAATTCCTAACATTTATTAGCCCTTGCTGTGTGGCACATCTTATAATAAGCATCTTACATATATTACTTTACTGAATGCTCACAATAATTTTCTTACTAGGCAATTTTATTGTCTTCATTTTCTTAAGTACTTTTTTAAATTCAGTATATTGGTAAAATTTACACATGCATAATGATCACATTCATTATAGGGAATTTGTACCTGTACATGATATATCTTAGTTCCTTTTTTCTCAGACCTTCCCTCCCCCTCTCTCTTGGGAAGGGTCTTCAGGATGTTCAGGGTTGTACTACTAGATCAGACTCATAGTGATCTGTCTGTAAACAGCCTCCCAAGATCTGGGATTACAGGTATCTGCTACCACACCCAGACTCTCCCCTCTCTTCAATTTCTCTTCTCTTCTTTATTTACAAAGCTTTGCCTCCATTTTATCCTTTTTTACTCATTTTTTCTTTTCCCTTCTATACCCTTTCCAGTTTCTCTTTCATTTTGAACTCTTCCTATTCACCATATCATTATATTTTTTGGTTCTTATTTACATTTTCAGTTTCTCACATAAGAGAGACAATGCAATGTTTATACATATGTGTCCAATTTATTGCACATGACATTTTGCTCTCAAGACTCATCCATTTAGCTATAAATGTTTCAAATTTATCTTTCTTTATGGCTGAGTAGTATCCATTGCAAAAAATGCATCTGTTTTATCTGTTCATCAGTTGATGAGCACTTGGATTGTTTCCAAAATGTATTTACTATAAACTGTGCTGCTATAAATATAAATGTACACAAATATTTGTGGTGTGAGGTTTTTAGTTCTTTTGGAAAAACACAAACAGAGGGAATAGCTGGGTCAAATGGAACCTCAAGTCCTGGTTACTCTCTTCATTTTCAAGAGAACCTCAAATGGAGAAAGAGGTAACAAAAAGTCAGAAAGCTAGTGTATTAGTTTCCTAGGGCCATTGTAACAAATTATCACAAATTATGGAGCTGAACACAACAAAATTTTATTCTCTTTCAGTTTTGGAAGTTAGAAGTCTAAAAATGAAGGTACTGGCAGATTTGAATCCCTGTAGAGACTCAGAGAAGATCGTTCCACACCCCTCTCCTAGCTTCTGGTGGCTGCATACAATACCTGGCTTTTCTTGGCTTGGGCTGTATAATTCTAATCCCTACTTTCATCTGCACATGCCTTTCTGTGTTTCTAAGTCCTCTCTCTTTCTGTATCTTGTTAGTAGATTCATTATTGGATTTAGTTTGCAACCTGATTTAAGATGTTCTTATCTCAAGAGCCTAATACTAATAGCTTCTTGAAAGACTTGCTACAAATAAGGTTATATTCAGAGATTTGAACAGACATATTTTAGGAAGTCAGGCTTCACCTAGTGAGTGAGGGCTAGAACCAGGATTCAAACACAAGTTTGTTTAACTTTAAGTCTCTCTCTCTGTCTCTCTCACCGCTTCTCTGTCTCTGACTCTGTCTCTGTCTGTCTGTCTTTCTCTCTCTCTCTCTCTCTCGCTCTCTCTCTCTCTCATCCTTCCTTCTCCCTCCACCACTTTTCTTGGTGATGGTGGATTTCTTGAGACAGGGTCTCTTTACGTAATGCAGGCAGGCCTTGAGTTTGCTTTTGTGGCCCAGGCTAAAATTTCAGTCTCTTATCCATTATTTTACACCTTTCATTTTGTAATCACACACATTTCACATGTTTGTTAGTGTGTGTGTGTGTGTGTGTGTGTGTGTGTGTGTGGTATAATGATTGCCCAATAAAGGGTTATCAGTTGAATGAGAATTACATAATAACTGTAATATTTAGACTATTATCTTGAAGTGTATAATACTGAAATTTATTATAAAGTTTTTTCTCAGAAAACTACTTCTAAATAATCACATTGTGCATAGTTACTAACCTTCCTACAAAGATGTTACTAACTTCCTCCTTGTCATTATCTTCTTTGATCCTGCAGAATCTGTTGTTTTAACACAGAAACCAAAGGCAAATTACAAATTCACTCAGGAAAGAATTAAAGAGAAAAGTGTGTTCAAGAGCCTCACTAATGATGTGAAATCAGTCTGTACCTGGCTCATTACCCATGATGAAAGGCAAATTAACAGACACAAGCCTCTATCAGTGTCTCTGTTCCTTAACTCTTGAGTAAATGTTGGACTATAATGCTAAGCCACTTTTCGTGTTTTCCAAGAACTCTTTGGTAGAATTCCTAGAACAAGAAAGTAGCAGTGTCATGGGGTTTTCTTGTCACTTAATGTGATTCAAATCTTGGTATATTTCTGGGGTGATTAATCTTTCCAGTCGGCATGTTAGAAGAATGAAGGCATGAAAAAAGAGAACAAGGGGAAAAAAGACTTCTACTCCAGGTATTTTCAGTTGAAAAATGTAATCATACTGTTGATAAATAAAGTTTATTAAATAAAATGTTTAGTGAATGCTAATAAATTTCTTCTTTCAAAAATTATTTTAAGCTGGACATGGCAGCACATGTCTATAATCCTAGCACTGTGGGAGACTAAGGCAGAAGGATCACTAGTCAAAGGTCAGCATGGAAAACTTAGCAATTTATCAAGACCCCGTATCAAAATAAAAATAAATAAATAAAATAAAGCATAGAGTATAACTCAGTCCAAACCCTGAATTCAACTTCCTGTGCTGCAAAGGAGAGAAAAAATTATTTTTACAAATAGTTATGTAGGTTATTGGTAGAGCACTTGTCATTTTTAGATGAAACTCAGGTTCAGATCTATTCATTTTCTCTAAAATTTATGCAAAGAAAGATTTTTATACAAAACCATAAATTGGGGCTGGGGAGATGCAAGCTCAAGGGCCTGAGTTCAATTTCCAGTTCCACTAAAAACAAAAAAACCATGAATTTTGAGAGGTTACTTCAACTGAAGACAACTAATATATTTTCACAATCAAAAAGCAAAAACTTTTAAAAGTAAATTCGGATTTTTATGTTATTGTAAGCTTACTAACTAAAAACATAAAATATAATTATGTTCTTCAACAGTAAAACAATGTTTTTTAAATAAAGTGTTTTGAATTAAATTTCTCTAAAATTGTCTGAGTATCTTTTTCATCCCCACAAAGTGGAGCTAGGGAAAGAAATGACAGTTAGGGTTTTGTTGTTAAAAACAGTGAGCTGTAACCTACTGAGAACTCAATGCCCTTATGTTTCTCCAAACACGTATCCATGTTTTTGTAATACAAAGTAATGTTACTGATTTCACAATACCACTGCTCCTGAACACAGAAAATTTGCCAACTAGAATTGATATTTTGTGCACCCTTAAAAATACTTCAGTCTCAAGAATTTCATTCTTTGTGTTCCGCAAACTTCCTTGAAAGGCCTGGACCTAAATTGGGCTTCAGATTAAGTTACCCAAATTCCAGCTTTCTGTCTACTTCGATCATAAAGAGCTAGGGTGGCTTCTGCCCAAACTCACCCCAATTTCACTCTTTATAGCATTTGACAAGAGTAGGGATGTACTGTTACCCAAATTTCTAGGACACATCTATTCCTTAATTGTGACCCAACTTCTCTGACTACTCTTTCTCATTCTTCTTTACTGAGTTCTCTCTTGAGGACAACTCCTTTAAATCTGATATTCCTCTGGATGCTGTACAGAGTCCCGTGGCCTTCTCAGCTACCTTCACAGGCAATCTCACCCACAATTACAGTTTAAATCAGGCAATGAAAAAGTGTAATTCACAGACCAAATTTGATCCACTGCTTGTTTTGATCAAGTTCTATTGAAACACAGCCACCATCATTTAGTTACATATTACCTGTGGCTATTTTTGTCTTTCAATAGTAGAGACTAGTAGTTATTTACTATCTGCTCCCTTAGATAGAATATTTACTGACCTTTAGCTTAATCACTTTTACATTGATGATTCCGATTTCCAGTCATTGCACTTAACTCTATGGTTGACCAGAAAAAACAAGAGATCAGATTAAGACCAAAAGTCAATGAACAGGGAGTGGATTCAGTGTATGAATGACCTTTCCTTAAGTTTTCTTTTTTTTTTTTGTCCTTTCTTTTTAAAAAGGCTACTTTAAAGTAATTAAATGCCATAGCAAGAAAATACCTAAACTCATTTAGAAAGATTCTTTTTCTGACCCTACATATGGATAATTGTTAAAACAGATGAAAAGAATTTTAATATAAATGACAGGAGGAAAGCTAAAGGATTTGACTTGGGGATCCTTTCCATTGCAGTACCAAAAATGCAACCAGGGTATGTCTAGAAAAGGGGCAGAAGTAGAAGGCTGAAACTAGAGATAGACTGTGAGCCTACAGATATGAAACTTATCGCTGGGTATGTGAGTGCTGAGTCCTGGACTGGAAATGAGTTCAGCCAACAAGTGTGTGTGCAGCATGTGTTTAGCAAGCCCAGGCAAAGGAGACCTAGGGAAATGAATACCTTCTTAGGTGTCACACCAACTCACTAATTTAGTAAATGCTGATTCTGCTTCAGAAAAGAGACAAGGTAATCCACAGGAAAAGCTACAGAGCCCTGCCCTAAGTGCTCAGTGTCAGGGATCAAATACTCAAAAATCATGGCTGCTGTAGTAGCTGCTGTCACTTTAGCCAACCAACCTTGTAACCGTAGATAGGCTGATAGAAAGATAAGTAATTCCCTGGTAAATTTAATCCATGCAGGCCATCACTTGGATCAGTCTTCACATTCATTCTCAATAACAAATTCTTTTGTGTGAATTACCTGAACAACTAGTCCTATTTTCACTAAATATTTTTCATTAAATGATTGTGTTGATTTTTGTTTTTTGTTTTTTGTTTTTTGCAGAACTGGGATTGAACTCAGGCCCTTGAGCTTGCCAGGGAAGTGTTTATTATACTGAGCCATCTCCCAGTCCCCTGTGTTTTTATATAGTTATATTCAATTAAAAAGTGTTAATGTATAATGAATTTTGAATAAGATTTTGATTTTGAAGTGATTTTATTTTTATTTTACTTTTTATTGAAGAAGTAGCAATGAGACAGTTTCAAGACAAATTAACAGAACAGATTCGATAATACAATGTAGACTGTTTTCATAATGTTTTGGTATTGTACAAGATGCATATATGATATTGTACAGACATTATTATAGCTCTTGTCTTTAATCAGAAACTTAAGAGTGTAGCTGTATACTTATTTTTTATAGCTGAATTGTATCACAGATTCAATAACTAATACTATCCACCTTGTTATCTTCCTAATGGTTGTCCATACATAGTACTAGAAACTGACATAATAACCTGTCCAGCCACTATTAGTGCAAATCTTGCCTCCCATAGAATTACGCATAAATACTGCAAATTTATCCTAACTGTACTGTCTGTACAAATACATCTTGGTTCTTCCTTTGTATCCTCCATTTTTTTTTTGTCTAGACCTATCAAAGATGGGCACTCCGTTGTCATCAAACCACTATAGGTGTCTGAACTCGGCAATACAGTCCAATACAGTCCAGCATTCCACAATAATAGTGACTTATTTGAAGAAGCTGTTGACTATAGCCCTTTACAGCTCAACTTATTATTATGGCCTGAAGTGACTTTAGATGGATATGTGTGTAGTGAAATTATAAAGATAGAGCTCCTGAGTAATCCCGTTTAACATCATACATTACAGTAGTTAAATTTTAGGAACCAATGTCAGTACTATTACTATTGTTACAATTAACTACCTTCCACACATCTAGATTCCACCATTTTTTCCACTAATGATTTTTTCCCACTTCACAATGCCACACTGAATTTAGCACAGTCTCTTCTGCTTTGTAACAATAGTCTCTTCTGCTTTGTAATAATTTCTCAATCTTTGTTTTTGCAATCTTGAAGAGTACTGGAAAGCCAGAGGTAGTGACACAACAATAATCCCAGCTATGAGGGAGGTTGAGAAAAGCTCAGGGCCAGCTTGAGCAACTTAGCAAGATCCTCTCTTAAAATTCTTAAAGAACTGAGGATGTACCTCACTGGCAGAATGTTTGCTTAATATTCACAGACCTCATGTTCAACCCTTACTGTACTAAAAAAAAAAAAGGTAGTGGTGAGGTATTTTGTAATACCGCCTTCAATTTGCATCATATGTTATTTCTCATGGTGAAACTGAGGCTAATGTTCTTGGTGAAAATTACCACGTAGATGAGGGGATTCTTTTATTATCCTATCAGGAGATACACATTATCAACATGACATATATCCACTGATATTAGCCTTGATTACTTGATTAAGGCAACACTTCCTACTTTCTCCATGAAGTTACTATTTTTCCCCTTTCCATGCTTTTCTTTGGAAGTAAGTCCCTAAGTACAGCCTACATTGGAGGGAATTAAATCTTTAGAAAAGGAAATACCTGTTTATATTATTTGGAATTCTTTAAGTAGATTTATCTTTTCTCCTCCACTTATTTGCTATCCAATTTATGCCAATATTGATTAAAATGTACTTATTTTATGTTGCCATGCTTTAATTCAGTACACGCTCTCTTCTTTGTTGTTCAAATTGTTCCAGGTTTAACTATGGGCAATAGAAGTTGGGTCAAGTCCTGTGTTCTTTTGATATGCCCCATTCTTTATCCCTTACATTTCCTTGATTTTTTTTGTACACAAAGCTCATTTTATGTTTTATCGTAGAAATCACTCACTTTTTAGGTATTTTATTAAGAAAGGAAACAGTTTGTCGCTTGTCTCAGGTGTTAAACATAGTTATCATATGATCCAAGCATTCCAGTCTCTAAAAAATAAATATATATACAAAAAACTTGTAAGTGAATGTGAGTAACAGAATTGTTATAAAAGCCCAAATTGGAAACAACAAATACTTTCATCAATTGGTGAACAGACAAATAATATATGGCATACCTATTAAATTGAAATTTATTTAGTCATAAAAATGAAAGAATACTGATACATACTACAACACATACAAGCCTTGAAAATATTATATTACAACAAAGAATCCTAAGACAAAAGACTACATGTCTGATTCCATTTATATAAAATATCCAAAATATGCAAATTCATAAACACAGAAAGTAAATTATCATGACCAGGACCTACAGGAAGAAAAAAAGAGGAAGCAACTGCTATTATGGTTTGTGTCTAGATGTCCCCTCAAGAGCCTCATGTTTGGAAAGGAGGACTTTTCAGAGAAAACTGAATCTACAGTTTGCAATTGATTCATGGGTCTATGCTGGGGTTAAGAATATGAGTGCTACAACCATCCTAGTGTAGGTAGCCTGAATACAATCTGAGGGACAGAAAGAAGTTTGGCTCTCTCTCCTCACATGTTGCTTCTGCTATCTTCTGACACCGTGAATGGTTGCTCCTCTGCCATTTGTAGCTTTGCCTTGGACCCAGTTAATTATGGACTGAAACCTTCACAAACTGTAAGTTAAGAAAATGTTTCTCCCTTTTACTTTGGATGTCAGGTACTTTGTCTCAGCAATGAGAAAAATGTAACTAAGACAACAGCTAATAGGAAGAGAGTTTCTTTTAAGGGTGATGAAAATATTCTAAAATTAAGTAGTGGTAATAATAGTTCAATTCTATAAATATACTAGGCACAACTAGATAATATACTTTAAAAGATCAATTTATAAAATATGATTTATATCTCAACAAAGCCATTATTGGCTAGGGAGATGGCTCAGTAGAATATGCTCTGGCCTGGTAAGTTCAGGGACCTGTGTTCAATCCCTGGTTCTGCCAAAAAAAATCAATAAAGCTATTATTTTAAAAAGAAAATAATAAAGTATCTTTCATGATTATTCTTTGGCTATCTATGGATTTTCATCATTATAAATGCTTTTTATGTTTTCAAATTTATAAAGTTTTTACTAAATGAACATGGTAATTATGATGGCTTCTATTGATTGGACACCCAGTCTATGTTAAATATGCCATGTGATACTACTGTTTTGAATGACTTTGAGCTAAAAAATAGTAATTTAGAGCCGGGTGTGGTGGCACACGCCTGTAATCCCAGCACTTGGGAGGCTGAGGCAGGAGGATTGTTATGAGTTCGAGACCAGCCTGAGCTACAAAGTGAGCTTAAGGCCAGCCTGAACTGCATAGTGAGACCCTGTCTCGAAAAGACAAAAAAAAAAAAAAAAAATAGTAATTTCATCTAGTGAAGTGTAACTTGAAATTAAGCATTTGAATATGCTATAAACAGTTACCAGAAATGTCCCATCAGCTAAGAAATAGATCCAAAGAGACTCAAGACATACAATATGTAACTCTACAGGCAGTACCCAAATCCAGATCTGAGTTCATTTTGCTGGTCTAGGTGGGCTCCCACCATTTTGCTGGTCAATAGGGCTCTTTAATTTTATAAGTTATTATTATAACCATTACTTTTATAAAAATCACTGTCTATAAACATCATTATTTTTTGAAAATAGGATTGGAAAATCGGACTACACATTTCCAACTTGGACTAGACTTTTGATAGAGCTAATATCAGAGCTTATTGTCCTCTGGTTCAGACTTCTCAACTAATGTATTTCTCCCCACATTGCTAACAGTCATCTCATTTATAAATCTTGACTAAGACAAGAGAGTAAGAGAGGGAAGCTAAGAATTTTATCCAAACATAACCAAATAATCAGTGACACACAGGGTGGCTGAAACTGTAGACTTTGACATTACAAACTGCTTTTCATTTTACTTGATGTGTTTATAGTTTTATCTCAGCAGTCCCTTACCCTAATGTGATCTTGTCCTTAAATTCTCAAAATGTGATATGAGTGCAAACATTTTAGTAACTAGATTTGTTCTCCTCTTCCCCATTCTGCTCTCATCTCTTATTTGATTCTTTCTCATCTTTCCATTCCTATTCTCCCTAATTTTCTCCACTTCAGAATTAACATAAGTTTTTGGTTAATATTAGTTGCATTAAATGTCACATGAATGCTATGAAAGGATAACATTCATCTCAGATAATATCACCAAATACATATTTGTGAGTTGGGTTTGTTCCTTTGTGTTGTTTACTATTTAGGTTTTTGTTTTTCTTTGGCTTTTTGCATTTTCAGGGAAGGAATACATATTCTTATAGACTAAGACCATCTGTGTTTAGAAGAAAGCAGAAAATAACAACTCCTTCATCTAGCTTCTACATTTCAAAACTCAACTTGTTTTATTTTTCCTCCTTAAAACCCAACTTAGATATAATATTTATTTGCTGTCTCTCTTCCCATATTCAAAAGAAGAACCCATTAATGTAGCAGTGTCTGTTCCCTGCATTTAGAATGCAGCTTTATCTATAAACAGTTCTCAATAAACATCTGCTAAATGAACAAATGAAGCAGCAACAGTGAAATTTAATGGACAGGAAACACTCAGATTAAGGAGAATCATAGGCCTTTTTCTCCTCAAATTTGTCTTTGTGGTTATGACAATATTGTAATGATCATTTGAATAAAACTCAAAGAAAAAATGTCTCTGATTTGCCTTGAAAATGCTGTATAATTCTGACAGCTTTTTGACAGTAACTAACTGAGCTGAAATGAGATTAAATGATTTACTGAGAGGTGAAAAGCAAGTATGGGGACCCCTGGGCAGGATCATGATAAAAGAAGGTGAAGGAAAGAGACAAAGTCCATTGCACAAAATACATGAAACAAATGTGAACATTTTTTCCCCTTTTCCCTGTCTGTTTTTGAAGCATAGTTGACTTTTTGGTCATCACATTAATTATGATAGTTAGAAAAGACATTAATTAAGCACAAATTCTGTTTTAAACAGTGAGAGTAGATTTTAACCCTGTTCAAAGAAACCTGTGGCCTTTGGCTGAGGGGAGAATTGAACATGAGTGGCAGAAGAAGTTAGACCACATATTTAGAGCCAATTAGATTCATAAGATGTCCATAATTTAGCATTTTCTAGTTAAACAATGAGCTTTTTTTTACTAAACATCCTACTACCACTTACAGATAAAACCCATGCTGTTATGAAAACTTTTTCATAACTATAACCTGTCACTCACCAAAATGGCATCTTAAAATGTCAATTTCAAGAATTGTTGGCTATCACTCAATTTCATAAATATTTCCAAACCCCTTTAGAACAAGCCTGAGAGCACAGACTTACACACATTAGATGTAAGTCTGCTGTACCTGCTGCCCATAAACTGTGCTTAATTACAGAGTCTATAGTTGTAAACCTATATGCCTCAAGGCTGGCTTTATGGTGAAAACCAAGAACCCCTGATTCTTGCACTTGATCCTCATAGTTGTCTTGGCAACACACATCGTTCACTAATTCATAGCATAGGTACACCTTATTCTAGTGAATCATAAACTGTTTGATGAATCATCACTTTCCAAAATAAACCATATTACACATAAAATGATTAAAAAGTAAACAAAGTTATTACAATACAGTCACTTAAAAGTGCTTGCATTTTTCAAGTAAGAATATAGTTTCCATCTGACAATAGATTTCCTGATCAGATTATAAATCTGCTAGTTATATCTTGACTTCATAAATCTATCCTCTTTCATTTTTAGTAAATGAGTTACACTCAACTTATCTTACATGCCATAGAGATTTGCTCTACGCAGTTCATTACTACCATCCTTCTCCCCACATAGTAATAACTTACATTTCTACAACTTGTCACAATTTAAAATGCCTTTCATATAAACATTCTTTAATATATGATGGAATACCTATAAAGTAGACATCTTTAGTCACAATTTTAC
Source organism: Ctenomys sociabilis (assembly GCA_004027165.1). NCBI lineage: Eukaryota > Metazoa > Chordata > Mammalia > Rodentia > Ctenomyidae > Ctenomys > Ctenomys sociabilis. Next base: position 24,680 of record PVKA01031006.1, read on the forward strand.
AGGTGTGAAAATGAGAATCACAGAATTTAGTAACTTGCAAAAAGTCAAACAATTGCCATGTGTTTACCCAGTTTAGCTTCAAGCTGTGATATCTATTATCAATAGCCTCACTGTTTTCTTCCAGGTTCTGGAGAAGATAGAGAATATATGTGAATAGGAACCTGAGGCACTAGGTAGGAGGGCTTTCAGAGTTGAACTTGCTGCAGACCTTAGTCAGATCCTAAGTATTCTAATGTCCTTTGATCTGCTGCTCTTCATTGATATATGCCTTATTGTCCCGATAATCAGGTTATATATCCCAGTTCTTCCACCGGCACTGAAGCAAGGGTGACAGCCCATTCTTGTTTATCTTGGCTTAGTATTTGACAAAACACCTATCATTTCCCAGAGCTCTCTTTTAGTTTATATTTTATTTTATTTTTTTGGTGGCTGGCTCAGCCCACCTTGAGGGTAGGGTTGGCATGGCATGTGGTGCTGGATATTAAACTGAGGTCTCTACACTTGCCTACGCTTGTCTAAGCTTGTCTAACCAGACCCTTTAGACCACTAAGCTATCTTGCTGCCCCCCCAGCTCTATCTTATAGAAAGTGAGCCAGTACCCTTTGTTCTAGCTGGAAACCTGTCTAACTCTAAACCCCTTGTAATGATGACATACATGATGGTGCTATGTATACATACACATCTTGAGGAAGGCACTTCTGCAGAACCCCCTAAACTGCTTCAGACACCAGATAAGCCCTTCAGGTACCAATAAGCCAATGGAAAGAAACCAACCATATAAATAGCTCTTAGAGAATAATATGGAACAAGTACAATGTACAGTGTTGAAAAATCTATATTCAAGGGTTGATTATCAAAGTCCAAACTTATTTGTAGTCATTTGTTGATGAAGATGGAGAGGCAAGGAAGAAGAATGTAAATAACAGAACACCATATTATTCAGAGGTTTTGTTGAGATTATTTAGACATACATAACTAGAAGAGGAAATCCTAGTTAAGATCAGTTAAGATTAGATTCACCTATTTTAATAACTAGTAAAAAACTCAAGTGAGTGGTGGTCAAAATACAATTCTGGATATTCAGAGTTGGTAACAGAATATAGACCCTTTAGATCTCCTAAAGAACCTAAACTTTTCCCATATTTCTGTTCTACAACCCTAATGGACAGTGTTTGTCCATCAGGTCAAAATAGCTGCTTAAGTTTCAATCAATACTGTACTATTCCACAGAGTAGCTATAAGTAAAGAATCAAGAAAGTTACACCTCAACTCCTTAAAGATTTCTCAGAAAGTTACATATAACACTCCCATGTATAAGCTATTGAGTATAATTTATTTACACAGCCATGTCTTACCTCCAAGAAAGCCAATATTTAGTCATTATTCTGCATAACTACGTATCTTACTGAAAATTGTGATTTTTTTTTTGTTTTGTTTGTTTGCAGTAGAGGGGATTGTTAGAACCTTCTGAAAGCAAAAAGATTCTTCAATTTTCATCTCACTTCAGGACTCATGACTTACCCTAATATCTATCCAACTTCCACACGCACCAAGTCTTACACCTTAGTACCCAAGTAGAGTTCATAAGTGAAACTTGGTGTCCTGTAGACTGCAAAAAGTTCATTGTCCGAAACTTTCTTAAATTCTAGGGCCTAGATTTTGAGCTTCTGATGTGGTGAGTCTGAACAGTCTCCTGAAAACTAGATCTTAAAATTAAAATAAAAACTTGGGTTACAGATAAAACTCAACATTTTATTTTATTTTTTTTCCATTTATTTTTATTTTATTAAAATACAAATGTCAATCAGACAGTTTCAAAACACCTTAACCATACAGAGTCGATGAATTAATACATTGCAAACTGTTTTCATAACGTTTTGGTATTGTACAAGGTGCATACATGATATTATATTTACAGGTTTTCTTTATATCTGAATTATATCAAAAATTCAATAATTATTTACCTAGTGGATGACCATAGCACTAAAAGCCGACATAATATCCTGTCCAACCACCATTAGTGCAGATCTTGCCTATCATAGAATTATGTAGAAGCACAGCGTTATCTATCCCAACTGTACTGTATATACACACACATCATGATTTTTTCTTTCTACAACCCTTCCTATGTCTACACCTGTCAA
>PVKA01031007.1:0-26752 GCA_004027165.1 Ctenomys sociabilis
GATGGTCTCAGTTACTCTTCCCTGGTTGCTTGGACAAATACCTGACAACCAAAATGAAGGAATGAAAGGTTTATTTAGCTCACAGCTACTGGAGATTTCAATCCATACTCAGCTGGCTCCAAGGCAGACTGGCACATGGCAGAGGGTAGCACTTAATGGTGGTGGCAAAAGCGGAGAGCAAAATAGAGGAACAGCAGCAACAATGGCTGCAAGGAGAAAGTCTATCTTTCTGTCTCTCTTATGTTACATTCAAACTATCTGCCCCAGGGTGTGTGTAGCAGTCCTATGCATAATCCCAGAAGTACTCATAATCCATAATCCAAGCATTGGATCACAAATTAATCACAGAGTCTAGAAATCTGTCCTATTACTGCATGAGGCTTTAGGGGGACAACAAAACACCAACACTAATACTGATAAAAGTGATTGTTTTGGGAATTTTCCTATTTATGTTTTTACACTAAGCCTAAAAATAATCTTACAGTAAAAAACTTGAATTATGGTCATGCGAAATTAAAACTGCAAATACATGCTACAGGATATGGTATATTATTTTCTCCCACTGTGGGATTGAACACAGGCTTTATATGGAGTTTTTGTTCTTATTTATTTATTTTTTCTAATTTCTTTCCTAATGGATTATTTTGAATCAGATTCTCCTTAAAACCTTCTGCTGTGCTGCACCCACCAGATGCCCTCCAGACCCAGTCTAGATCCAGCCTGTGTGTGGGACCATCTGCACACTTGTGGGAACCTCCTGCATCAGGTAGGCCTGGTCTGAAACATTGTGGCTGAAGTTCTTGCAGAGAGGCCGGGGACCAGAACCACCTAGCTAATTCAGGAGCAGAACATCTTTCCAGAGGATCAAATGGCTTCACTTCCTGCTGCAGCAGGAGCAGGAAGAAGCTCAGAACAGCAGCAAGACCCAAGTGAGGTACTTATGGATGAGCTCAAAATTGGTATATCCAGACATGGTAAGCTGAGACACTTTGTTAAACCCAGACTTATGAGAGTGTCTTTTCTCTTCTTCTCTTCATCTGCAGAGGGGGCAACAGATAGCAAAGTGAACTAGATGCCTGGAAGGCCCCAGGTATATCTAGAGGAGGAGATCAGACAGAATTTAGAGGAATTAACTTAAATACAAATTTCAAATTTAATATCTGCTTAGCTATATAGACATAATGCTTGCTCTTACGTTCTAAAATACGAATCCATGATTTACCAAAGTTTGTCAACTGCGAAATATCACTGCTGATTATTAGTGTTCCTAATTATAGTTCTGTAAATACAAAACTATAACTGCCTTTAACCATATTATCTCTCTTCGATAAGCATTTCAGTAGGTACTAAGGTAATAACTGCACCAAAGCGCTACAACAAAAAGAGGATAGTGTTATACAAAATGACAAAGAGAAGGAGCAAAATGCAGTCTCAGTCCACAAGCCCGCTCAGAACAAATGCAGGAGACACTAACGCAGAAGAAGTTGGGAATCACACAGCTGAAATCTCGAAATTAATCGTGTCTAAAATAAAGATAAAACTACAGAAAAGTATAGAGGAATCCAGATCAGAAATAAGCTCTGAAGTAAAACAAGAAATGATAACTGTAATGAAAGAATTACTAAGTGCTTCTAAAAAAGACACTGATAAAGCAGACAATAGAAAAATGATCTAATCCTTGATTGAGCAATGTAGGGAAGAAATACAATGCAGGAAGCAAATTCAAAGAGACATAGAGGAAATTAAAATCTCAGTAACAAGCTGGCAAAGTCATTTGAATGTAAATGAAGACAGAGATTCAGATCTTGAAGCACCATTGCAGCTCCTGAAAAGATAGGACAAGATCTCTTAAAAATAACCAGTGTGAAGGAAAATACAATTAAACATCTGCAAAATGATGCAAAAATGAACATGAGGCTAATAGGCATCAATAAAAAAGAAGCCAATAAAAATATATATACAAGGAATATTGGCAGAGGTAATAGCAGAAAAACTTTCCAAATATATGGAAACAATCTGACATTCAGATAACCGAAGAATATAGAACTCCAAATAACATCCAACCAATTAAAAACAAACTGAGACATATAATAATAAATCCTAGAAATCCAGCACAAGAACAACATACCAAAAGCCGCATGAGAGAAGAAATAGGTCATGTTTAAAAGAAACCCATCAGAATAACAGCAGACTTCTCTTCACAAACCTCAAGTCAACAAGAGCACAGAGCAGAGTACTTTAAGTCCTCCATTCAAACAAACTCCAGCCCAGAGTGATATGTTCTGCAAAATCTCTTTTAAGTTTGATGGACAAGAGAAATACTTTCATGACAAACAAAAACTAAAGAAGTTCATGATTACAAAGCAAACCCCACACAAACCACTAAAAGGTATTCTAGACAGGGCCAAAATTGACCACAATTACATAAATAAGAACACAAAGAACCCAACAAACAGGAAGAACACTTAAACATATGAGAAAAAAGCATAAACAATAGCAGGTAAGAAACATATCAATCATAAGTCAAAGCATCTCAATTTTAACCAATATAAATGGATTCAATTCACCAATGAAAAGAAATAGATGGGCACAGTGGATTAGGAAGCAAAATCCAGCAATACGCTATATACAAGAAACACATTTAACCAATAAAGAAATTCATAGGCTGAAAGACAAAGGGTGCAAAACAACACTACATGCCAAGCACCTCGTAAAAGCAGGGATAGCAATCCTGTCTGCAGACAATCTCAACTTCAAATCAGGAATTATCAAACAAAGAAGGCACTACAAACAGGTTAAGAGAAAATTTCAAGATGAAGAGGTATTACTCCTCAATATGTATGCTGCCAACACTGGAGCATTCAGCTGTTCAGGCAAATCTTAATGGACATGAAAAATATAATGTCCAATACCACAATCTTAACAAGAGACCGTAATACCTCCTTATTCAGAAAAAGGTCAAGAGGACAAACACTTAGCAAAGAAGCAATGGAACTGAACCAGAACATGGAACAGATTGACTTAGTGGACATGTACAGAGTGTGCTGCCCAATCAGAGCTAAATACACATTTTTTTCAGCTGCACATGATTCATTTTCTAAAATAGGCCACATAGTAATACATAGGTCATACTTAAGTATATGCAAGAAAACAAATTGTGCTGTGCATATTAGCTGACCACGGTACCATAAAACTGGAAATAAATGACAAAAGAAACCATTAAAAACATAAATATATAAAAATTAAACAACACCCTCCTCAGCAACCAATGGATCACAGATGAATTTCAACAACAAATTGAACAATATCTACAATTCAATGAAAATACAATCACAACTTACTGAAATTTATTGAGTGCAATTAAAGTAGTTCTTAGAGAGATATTTATTGCTGTGAACACACACATTTGGAAAACAGAATAGGAACAAATACCCTAACGCCTGATTCTTGCTAGTACCACTGATCCACATTCATTTATAAGTCAGAGGGTCTCTGAACCTGCTGGAAAGGGTCCATCAGGACTTTACCACTTCATTTTCCATTTGTGGTGCCCTCCTGAGAGTGCAGTTCTTGTCAGTCTTGACTCCTTAAGCAGTCTTGACTCCTTAAAGTGAGTGAACCTTTTGGCTTTGCTCCTATCTTGTTTTCTCACTTGTCACACAGTGTTTATATTACACACAGGAATAGAAAGCATTTGCAGATGGAAGAGAGGACAACAATGAGGTTTAGAATGAAGACCTGTACCAAGCAGCAGGTCTCAGAAAGGAGGTTGCCCATGCCTGCTAGAACTGAAGTGAAGCACAGGTGAGACACATGGCAGCAGATCAGAATGGAGATGCTGAACCAGAGCTATGTTATTGGCGTTTCTGAAGAAATGGTGAAGCAGAGTAGACTTCGGGGTTTGTAAATGACAACCTTGGATAATTCCAATGGGTTTTGTTTGCAAAAGTTTCCAGATGGGGGCATTATACCATGGATGGTTTATAAAGAGCAAAGATTAGAGAAATATCTCTTGTGCAGGAGACTTAGGTGTGGAAGCTGTTGGGAGTGAAGAGTCAGAAAAAGTTGACATGTAGGAAAAACCTGCTTCTGATGGGAAATCTGTTGCTTAGAAGAAATAGCTTTCTCTGTGAAAGCCTTATATCCTGGGCCAGAGAGCTCTCTTTTAGATTTCAAGTAGTAAAACTAATCATCTACCCTCCAGTGCAGGATCTTGCCATTGTTTCAGCCTTATCCTTTGAGGGTACCATGACTTTCTGAACTGAATTTTACAGATAGGTTGAGAGCTCACTAAAGGTGGATATACTGTGGTAGAAATGGGTTTTTCATTTACCTGATGAGTACAGACAAACTAGATATTGGAAAGGGAAAGTGTTTCAAGACACAGTTGTTACAGATGCCTGAATGTGTATTTGGATCATCTTTACAGATTCTAGAACATGCCTTGGACCAACCACATTCCTTTTCTGAAAACAGAACAACTATGTTTCTCTTCTTGTTAGCTTTGCAATACTTGTCTACTGAGGTAGCTGGGCCAACACCTAGAAAACTCTTGTGGGGCTAATGTTTCTCAGACAACACACTGATCCTGCACCATCACTTAAATTTGGTCCTTTTTTTAGATCTGAACATTCTCTAATAAAATATCTGTCCTTTTTGCCTGAAGGTAATAAGCACAAGTGTCTCAGATTGACAACTTTCCATTCCTGAACTACTCTGTTGAGCTGGATCCATGTGCTCTTAATCTTCCCCACACTCCATGGGGTTCCTGCCATGAAGAACATCATGCACTCTTCGCCTTTACCATCAGTGAGAGCCAAGCTCATTTGCCTAGAAAATTAATCCATTCATTTTCAATGTTTTGATCCTGAGCAATGTACTTCCACTTTTACCTGGAAGAATGAAAGTAACAATGGTATCAATTCCATAGTCCAGTGGATAATAGTAAGCAACATGTCTAAACATTGAGGAGAGGTGCCTGGGCCATAGTCATCTCTTCAGTGTTAACTGGCATCAATGACCTTTGCCAATCACAATCTTCCATCTTTCCTACTAGGAATATTTGGAGGCATGCCACTGAACAATATCCACATCTCAGAATCAGATGTCCTCTGACCCTGCAGTGCATAGCCCTTCACTTCCGTTCACCTCTGGAATTCTTTGGAGTGTGAATTATTTTCACCAACTCCTTTGGGTGAGTAACTTTGCTTTTGTTGTGTATTCTCATAACCTATATCCATGAAATCTGCAGTGTTCTAATAGTGTAATCATGGAGATGTAATGACAAGGAGTTTCTGTTCCCAAGATGCAACAATAAAGATTGTTGGGAGGAAGACATTTTATAGAACACCATTTTTCAGAGAGGAGAATGCCCATGCTAGGTAAGCAACATGTCTAAACATTGAGTAGAGATGCCTGGATTTATGTTCCTGAGCTGCTTGCATACCTGTGTCTTCAAGATTTCCTCTCTTCTGCACCAAGCAGAAGCATTTGGTGTGGGTCACATGGCAGATGAGAATGTGGAGGAGGGTGAATCAGCCTTTACATACTCTCGAAGGCCAAGCAAGGCAGACCAAAGTACACAGGTAAAAATGGCCAGCCACAATAATTTCATTGGGTTTTGCTTGTTGGAAAAGCTCTAGATCTTTTCACTTGGGCATAGAGGATTTACTTCAGGGAAAATATTACAGCAATATCTATATATATATATAAGTGATTGAGATAAGACCCTGCGTTGGTTAGTTTATTTAGAAAATTCATGAGTTTGAAGTAGCCCTTTGCTATCCAGAAAAGTCAGCTACACATAAGGGAAGGAATATCTCCCAGACCAGCATGCTGCCCATTTGGTCTAAACAAGGTACAATCCAAAAATGAAAAATTCCATAATAGAAAATAACAAAAAGAACACATCCAGGCCTCTAAATGCTCCACTGTGATTTCTTCCTTAAGTATCACATGGACTTATCCGTGTGGTCAGGTGTCCAAATATCTTTTCTTTAGGAGATGCCATCACTGGATTAGAATCCAACCAAAAGACTTTAACTCAGTTATCTATTTAAGGACCCAATGTCCAGTTGATGTGACACTGAGCATCAGGATGCAGTTCTGCCTTCTGTTACTCAGTTCAGACCATGATACTCTCTCCTGCTTGCACCGTTTTTGCCTCTCTCTGCACCTATGTTGAAGATTGCTTTCATTGCTTTGAATCATCAGATACTGATTGTACGTGGATACTTATTTTCAGACTGTGAAACCTAGTGTCTGCACTAAATGATAAATCCATTCATCTACCTTGTTTTTCCTTTTTTGAGACAGAATCTTGCTAAATTACTAACTTGCCCCTAGGGTGGTTTCAAGGTGTTGATCCTAATGCCTGAATCTCCCAGATTTTTATTGTGATAGTACATAGAAATCTGACACCAGAAACATTTATAAATGTGCACTTCAGTAGCATTAAGGAGTAATAATATAATAAATAGACATTAATTGGTTAAGACTTTATCTCAATTTGTGCGTTGTCTTTTCACTCTGTTGACAATTTCTTTTTTATGTGCAGAAACGTCTTAATAAGAGGAGGTCCCACTTGTTGATTCTTTGGAGTATTTCCGTGCAGTTTGATTTATGTTCCTGAGCTGCTTGTCTACCCTGTGTCTTCATGATTTCCACCTAATTTTGACTTTAGTTTAGTACATGATAATAGACACAGTTCCAGTTTTAATATTAGGCATGTGGAGAGCCAGTTTTTCCAGAAACATTTGTTAAAGAGGCTATCTATCTTCTAGTGAATATGGTTTCTTTGTAAAAGAAAAAGAAGGCAAAGTGTGTTTGTCATTGTACCTACATCTTCTTATCTGTTACATTGCTTCTTGGGTCTGTTTTTTTTTTTTTTTTGCCAGTATCATGCTGTTTTTATTACAGTACCTTTGTAGAGTAATTTCAAGTCAGTGATTGTAATTTCTCCTGTCTTGCCTTTATTGCCCAAACTGCCTTTGCTACTCTAGGTCTTCTCTGGTTCAAAGTAAATTTTAAGAATGATTTCTCAGATTTGTGAGGTATTTTGGTGGTTTTTTATGGAGATTACATTAAATTTGTACTACAGTTTTGGGAGTATGGTCTTTTTCACAGTGCTGGTTCTTCCTATCCAGGAGCAAGGAATATCTTTCCATTTGCTGAAATCCATTTTGATCTCTTCTTCAGAGTAATGAAATTTTCTGCAATAGCGATATGTATTGTTTCTCTAATTTCTCTCTCAATGTATTTGTTATCTCTCTAGAGGAATACAACTGATATTTGGTCATTGACTTTGCAACCTGCTGTACTACTGAATTTGCTTATTAACTCTAGGTGCTTCTTGGTATAGTATTTTGGGTCTTCCAAGTAAAGTATGATGTCATCTTCAATGACAGTTTTACTTCTTGTTAACCTATGTTTACTCCTTTTATTTCTCTGTCTTGTCTATCGGCTATAGCTAATGATTCCAGGACTATATTGAGTCGGAGTGGTGACACAGGACATACTTGTCTTGTACCATATCTGAGAGTAAAAGATTTCAGTTTTTCCCCATTTATAATTATGTTAGCAATTACGTTGTCATAAATGACTTTTATTAGATTGAGGAAGATGACATCTATTCCGATTTTCTGTATGACTTTGAACATGAATGAGTGTTGGACTTTGTCAAAAGCCTTTTCGGCATCATTTGAGATGAACATGTGGTTTTTGGATTTGGCTCTGTTGACATAGTGTACTGCATTTATAGATTTGAATATGTTGAAACATTCTTTGCATCCCTGGGATTAATCCTACTTGGTCATGGTGTGGAATTTTCTTAATGATATGCTGTATTCGATTTGCTATGATTTTATTGAGGATTTTTGCACCTATGTTCATAGTGGAGCAAGGCCTATAGTTCTCATTTTTGGTTGCATCTTTCTCAGGTTTTTGTATCAGTATAGTACTTGCCTCTACGAATAATTTTGGGAGTGCTGTGTTATTTCAATTTAATTGGAGAGTTTGAGGTGTATTGGGATTATATCTTCTGTAAATTTCTTATAGATTTCAGGTGTGAATCTATCTGGACCTGGGCTTTTCTTTATCTATAAGGTTTTTATTACATTTTCAATTTCATGGGCTGATACTGGGTTACATAGAGTCTTTACATTTTCTTAATTCAGTTTGGGCTATTTGTACCTATGTATCATGTGCTTCATTTCTCTTCAGTGTTTGATTTTATGGAAGTAAAGATTTTCAAAGTAGCTGTTGATAATCTTCTGTATTTCCATAGGATTTGTAGTAGTTTCACCACTTTTCAGTCCTTACTGTTTGAATTTCAGTGTTTGCTTTCCTCTTTTTGCAGTTAGCTAGAGGTTCATCAATTTTATGACATCTTTCAAAGAACCAGCTTTTTGATTTATTAAACCTTTGTATTGTTTTCTTTGACTAGATTGCATTAATTTCTGCTCTTATCTTTCTGACTTGCACACATCTTTGAGTTTTGGGCTTGGTTTGCTCCTATTTTTCTAGAAGCTTGAGCTGCAGCATCAGGATTTTATGTTTTCTCACTCTGTTTTCCTAATGTGTGAGTTCACCGCTATATATTTCTTCTAAGAACTCCTTTCATTGCAGTCCACAAATTCCAGTAAGTTGTGCTTCAATTTTCCCTTGATTGTAGATATCGTTTAATTTCTTGTTTAATTTCACCTATATCCCATTGGTTGCTGAGGAGGACTTTATTTAATTTCCATATATTTGTGAGACTTTATACTTTCATTTGTCATAATTTCCAGTTTCATTGCACTGTGGTCAGACAACATGTATATGGTGTAGGTTCTGTAGTCTTGCATATACTTAAGTATGACCTATGATCTAATATGCGGTCTATCTTAAACAATGTCCCATATGCAGCTTAAAAGAATATGTATACATATGTGATTGGGTGGAACACTCTGTATATGAACACTAAGACCATTTGTTCAAGTGTTTGGTTCAGTTCTGCTACTTCTTTGCTTATTTTTTGCTTGCTTGACCTTTCTTTTTGAGATAAGAGGGTGTCAAGATTTCCTGTTAAGATTATTATATTGCTTATTAGATTTTTTTGCCCTTTAAAATCTGTCTTACAGAGTTGGGTGCTTGCATATTTCATATATACATATTTATGACTATTATATCATCCTCTTAAAGTTTTCCTCTAACCAGTATATAGTGGTTTGATCATTCTTTATCTTGTTTGATCATTCTTAGTTTGAAGTTCAGATTGTCTACAGACAGAATAGTTACCACTACTTTTTTTTGAGGTCCTGGATCATGTAGGATTGTTTTCCATCCTTCAACTTTCAGCCTATGAATATCTTTAATGGCTAAAGGTGCTTCTTTCTATATAGCATATAGTTGCATTTTTTTCTTAATCCACTGTGGCAGACTGTATCTTTTAATTTGTGAATTGAGTCAATTTACAGTGGTGGTTATAGCTGATATGTTTTGACTTAGCTTTGTCATGTTATTTTTGTATTGTTGGTACCCAAAGTATATCCTGTTTTTATAGTTTGCCATGTTTGATTGGTTCTTGTGCTGTCATTCTAGTAACTGTGGGTATTTTAATCCCTTACAAGAATATCTTTTAGTACTATCTTTAGGGTTGGTTTGGTAAACATGAATTTCTTTAGTTTTATTTGTCATGGAAGTATTTCACTTCTCCATTAAACTTGGAAGAGAGTTTTACAGGGTAGATCATTCTAGGTCGGAATTTTTTTTCTTAGGGGACTTGAAGTATTTCACTCCATGCTCTTCTTGACTTAATGTTTTGCCAAGAGAAATCTGCTATTATTCTGATGGGGTTGCCTTTAAAGGTGATCTGTTTCTTTTCTCTAGCAGCTTTTCATGTAATGTTCTTTTGCTGGATTTCTGGGAACTTGACTATTACACTTCTGGGTATAGTTTTACTTAGGCCATCAATTTCTTCAATATATCCTCTCTTTTCTTCTTAGAACAAAGAATTTTCTTTTTTCTCCACAAATTCACCAGAATTTTTATCTTCAATATTTTTATAGCAACTATTCTTCCTGAGGTAAAATGATAACTCAATGTGGCCTTCAACTGCGTTCTCTGATAATCAATGATGCTGAGCATGTTTGCATGCTCTTCTGAGCTGTATGCATAGTTTTGATTGTAGTTTGACCCATGCTGCACCCACACTGTAACATTTCTATTTCAACTAACCCTGATAAAAGATGTTGGTGACAACTCTTTTTGGCTTCTCTGGTCTTTCATAAACCTTTCCTTCTCTTAATGTTCCTCTTTCTGTGCAATTCATTCGGTGACTTTGGTAGACATAGTCTCACTAAAACCTCTGTTGTCTTCCCATGAGGACAGGCTTTCTCTACAGACCAAGTTAGCCTAGAACTCAAACATATCCTCACACAGTTCCCAAAGTGGTGAAATTTCCAGTGTGCACCATCCTGGATGTTTTCCTACTGCTTTCTCTGCAAGCTTTCTGATTGAAAGGAGTCCCCATCTGTCCTAGTTACTTTTTACTCATTGCTGGGACAAATACCCAACACTCAAAATGAAGGACGGAAAGGTTTATTTAGCTCACAATTACTGGAGGGTTCGGTCCATATTCCGCTGGCTCCAAGGCAATTAACAGCAGTTCATGGAGACGAAGCTCTTCCAAAGTGGTGCGGCTGCGAAGGTCAAGCTCTCCTGAAGACTAAGCCTTCTCAACCAAAGCGGGGCAGGGCGGCAGGAAGCCTTCCTCAGTTCCTGGGCCCTGTCTACCTGCAGGACTAGGCCCTCACACTGAGAACTGCTGGAGTTGATTCAGCCAAATTGACATAATCCAGCTCTCCTCTCCACTCCCATCCTGGCTGTATGAAGGTCTCCTTGCATATCATCATTTGCATCATTTGTAAGTCCTATTATGTTTACACTCTGTTCTCTACTAGACTGAGCTCTTGCAACACTTCAAAGAGACTCTAAATTCACAATTGATATATGTGTCTTACACTTCTCAACAGGAGGAAGCCACTTCCATGGGACTTGGGCTTCTGCCAACAGGAAGCATATATTTTTCTGTGCACATCTTTGAAAAGTGTAAATCTGAAACATGGGATTGAATTCTGCAGTCTTCTATCCCTTTTTCCTCTTTTTTTTTTTTTCTGAAAATGGGAATAAACTCAGCCCCTTGCTTTTGCCAGGGATACACTTATTCCACTGAGCCATCTCCCCAACCCCCCTTTTTCCTCTGATCTTATAATATTCCAGCATTGCCATGGTCACTGGCAATGTTGACCACAGAGGCTCAAAATTCTGAGGCATTTCTCACTTCACCAGTTCGTGAGTGAGGACTGTTAAAGCCTGTCTACCATCGTGAGAAATGGTAGGCTAAATATGCCATTAACTGGTGGAATGAAGTTAATAAAGCACATAAAGTCTGTTTTATGTGCTCAAGTGACATTATTTATATATCTATGCTAGACTGAACTTTTGCAACTCTTTAAAGAGGCTGTAGATACGCCATGGACATAGATTTTCTGAGACATCTCAACAAAAGGAAGCCACCCCTATGGATTTTGGGCTTCTGGCAACAGGAAGCGTATTCTTTGCTGTGCACATTTTTCAGAAGTATAAATCTGAAACAAGGGGTTAGATTCTGCAGTCTTCTACCCTTTTTCCTCTTATCTTCCGACACTCCAGCACTTCCATGGTAGCTGGTGCTGTTGGCCACAGAGGCACAGAACTGTGAAGAATTTCTCACTTCACCAGTTCAGGAGTGAGAGCTATTAGCTCTAATCTACCAGATAGGGAGCTACTAGAGCAGAGCACTGCAGCCTGGGAAAGTGTCTGACTATGTGTGTCCACATGCTCTTGCACACCTACTTAAGTGTTATAGCATCATGGGAAATGATAGGCTAAATATGCCCTTAACTGTTGAAATGACAGCCATGTAAATGCATGCAAGCTTTGGGTGTGTGTGTGTGTGTGTGTGTCTTAAGAAATATTTGTCCTTTATTACATGAGGGTACTGGAACATAATCAATTGGCATAAGTGTCTGCCTGGCCACTGCAAGGTTCTAAATTTGATCCCCAGTACAACAAAAACAAACAAGCAAACAAAACTTTGGATTACTTAAGTACTTGACTCTTGAAAGAGACAGAAGACATAAGACTACCACATGACCGCAATATACTGTAGGTATGAATTTAAGGTACATAGCTGCCAAACAGAAATCCAATGAGAAGGCATTGAAATTAATAGACATAGGTATGGGTTCCTATACACACCAAATATCACTTGTTCCTTGGTTCTGTATGGAGACCAGTTCTCATACATGGTCTAGTAGACCTGACCTTAGAGTCCTCCTCCTCAGCCCCTCATGAACTGTAATTATATAGCCTGAGCACCTCCAGAACATTTTATGCATGACTTCCTGCCCATGTCATCACCAGAGAGTTTGCTCTTGGTCTCCTTTACACTCCCAGCCTGCCTGCAGGAGCTTCTCTTCAGAGTCTAGGCTTCTCTACAGTCGTGGTGGCTCCTGAAATTCCAGCATTTGGGATTCTGAGACACGAGCACCAGGAGCATGAGGCCAGCACAGGCCGCATGGGAGATATTTGGTCTGACTTGATTTGGCGGTACGAGCCCCAGGCAAGGGCAGCCCCTTGAGCATTTTTGAGGTAAAGTTAGTGTCATGTATTTGTTCTTCATGATCCAACTGTAAATGGAATTTCATTTTAGGAGTTTGAATTGCTACTGTATAAAAATAAAATTGATTTGGTGTATTGATTTTGTATACCCATGTGGAGCTCTTTTAATAGCTCTAAAACTGTTGGTGATTTTCGTAGTGTTCTCTATATCTCCCATCCAGTGCTTTTCTTTTTCTCACTCTACTTCTCTGACTAGAAACTTCATACAATCTTAAATGAAAGATGTGTGGGTGGAAAACCTAGTCCTAATTAGAGATAGAAAACATGAACTCTTTCATTTTGACTATTATATTAAATATAAGGTTTTAAAGATGCCCTAAGCTAACTTCAGGAAGTCCCTTCATCTCTATATTTTTTAATATTTTTTTCCTAAATTGGCATAAGTTTATGCCAACTGCCTAGTCTTTTTCCTATTAAGATACTGGTATTTTTTATTATTATCTTTATTTTGTTAATACGGCATGCTTAAAAACTAGAGCGTACTATATTGATTTATTTTCCTAGCTCAAAATAGTTGAATTCCTAAAACATCAATTCCAGTCAGTCTGGATTTATATTTCCTTGATATATTTTGAAATGGTTTGGTAAAACTTTCTTGGAAATACTGTTTCTATATTTTTATTTTTATTTTATTTATTTACTTATTTTTGTGGTATTGGGGATTGAACTCAGGACCCTGAGGTTGCTAGGCAAGCTGTTTTTCTACTAAACTATCTTTCTGGCCCAGTTTCTATATTTTTTAAAGATATTGATGTGTAGTATGATTTTCTTGTGATGCTTTTGTCTGGCTATGTTATGAGATTATGAATTGTCTCTGAATATTTTCTCCCTTATTTTGTAAGGGTTGGTTGTGTCTAACTCAGTTTATTAATTCTTTAAATGTTTTCTTAAACTTCACCATTTATCACTTTTTAATTAATAATGTTCTGGACTAATTGTATAAGTTTTTAAGTCTTTGCCATGTCTTTACTCTTCTAGATTAATGATCACCTAAGGATTAGAGAAAATTTTCCTTTCATTTTTTTTTTCTTTTTGATAATAGGAATCAAATGAGGGCCTCCAGCTTAAAAGGCAGGTGCTGTGCCAGTGAGCTGCACCTCCAGCCCTAGACACAAATTTGTTAAATCCCTGGATAAAGTAAATCCATCAGTCTTTTTTTTTCTCTTTCTTTTTCTGACTGGTTGAGCCTGACTTGAGTCTTGGTGACACATTCTTTGGTTCAGCGATCCAACTGTGGTCTCTCTACTTGCCTAAGTTTCCTAAGTAGGCACTTGAGATCACTGAGCTATCTCACTAGCCCTAACCCAGTAGTCTCTATTGAGGGGCTTTGTGTATGTCTTAGGACACATCTCCAACTCTGCCTTTCCTTCTACCTCCTATTTCTGCAGGGCTTTAAGGGAGCCAGAGCTAGGAGCCAAAGGCCTTCTCAGATCCTTCCAAATATTGCACATAGCCCTAAACAAGTACAGTGTCTTCTAGATTTCTAAGAATATGGGAGAGGTTTTCAAAGCCCCTGTGCATTTCTCATTTCTCAGTTTTCTTCTTATAAGTCCTTTGGTTTACTGTGTTCTTGACTGTTAGTTACTTCCTCTGGCATCATAAATCAAATTCCTGCCTGTAAATATTTTTAGTCAATGACTATTCAAGAAATGCATTTGTCTCTTGGCAAGTTTGAGTAGGGTCAAAATAAAGACAAGCCTTTCCCATTGGGTCCACAGGATCATCAGGGAAGCTGAGGGACTAGTCTAGGCCTTCCTTTGTTTGCCTTACAGACAGGATGATCTGTGTACAGGAACAAGAGACTAAAGTAAGTTGAAATACCACAAACTTACAGTTCTTACCAGCATTCAATAGTTTTTCTTGCATAAATGCTTTCTGAGCTGCCACAAGCCTTTGGCTAATTTCTAGAGTTAACCAAGTATATATTATAATAATTTTAGCAGGTTTTGTTTGTAACATTGGGGCCTGGTACTGTTTGATGCCAGGTGTGCTTCCTATCATGATTCATAGTAAACTAACTTCAGCAAATTGAACTAATACTCAGTTCACTAGTATTTACATTGATTTGATGACAACCAAGTTTTACAAATAACAATTATATATCACAAGTAAATACAGTTAAACAAATCATGTATTTAAATATCCCAACTATGAAACATGACCACAGGTAATGACATGGGCATGTACAACAGTGAGAATTAATGTATTGAGGCAGCTACTTGAAACAACAAATTATGAGCTACATCTAATAAATAAATAGTACATTGTACTTGTAATTTAAAAATTATTTATTTATTTGACACAGTGTCTCACTATGCATTTCAGATTCATAGTGTTCCTCAAATCCAGGGCAAGGATTACAGGCCCGTGCCACCACATTCACTCCTGGGCCTGTAGGGTGGACGAGCACTGCATGCAGACCAGGGATTGCACTCTAGATCTTGTACTTTCCAGGCAGGCACTTTAGCCACCAAGCTATCCTTCCAGCTTTGTAATATTAACTTATCAACATGCAAGGAAAACCTTTTTTTAAAGAACTAAACAGACTACATAAAAATATGAGACTCATTTTGTTTTCTTTTGGGTGGATACTGGGAATTCAACTCAGGACCATATTCTACCCAGGCAGGTGCTTTTACCACTGAGCTATATCCCTGAGACCCATTTTCCATTTAAATTCTTATCAAGAATATTGATGATGAAAATAAATCTAAAAGACATATTTTTGTGAGTGTACTTTATTTGTTGACAAAATAAAAAACCACATCTTGGTACACAAAGAATTAATTTAAAATGAAAAAATCACAAAATTCACACTAATCTCTAAATTTGGGGGAACATTATACTAAGAAATAATAAACTCAGAAAATGCTAGATGTAAAAGCCAACTTGATTTTCTGCTTGTTGTACTGTTTTATATACTCTGCAATTTATCAAGTATTTTTAATATTGCGTTCAGTATTCTCTGAATGAAATGAATAGATTACAAAACATATTTTTTCACATTTATCCCCACAGCAATCAATGAGATGGATAAGATGAACAAAATTACTCTCAGAGAAAGATAATTCTAAACTAAATGATTATTGGTGGGTACTAAGTGCCCCTGAAGATGGACTGTTCAGTGTTTAAAGAAATACTTTAGTTTGGAAATTTGGGGATACAATAAAAATGAATTATGAAGGATTATGAGTATTACAGGCATTAATGATTAAGAACCAATGTCAACAGCAATTTAGAAGTACATAATGAGCAATGATTTTCCTACAAAATCATCATAGACACTAGGATTATAGTTGGAGATTATTTTCTTTTAAATTGTATTACACAGCTTTATAAAGTTAATGAATATTTCCCCTAAGAATGTGACTATTTGTGAGGGCAGTCGATTAATTCTTAATCTCTGGCTTCTAATAGCAATCATGATAAATATTGCACAAATGAACATGTTATTATCTTCTGTTGTTTTCACCTGAGTTAACATCAACTTTTCAATGAGATAATTGGCTCCTGAAATTCTTGAATTTCTATATCATCCTGTCCTTTCTTCTTCTTTTCTTTCTTTCTTTCTTTCTTTCTTTCTTTCTTTCTTTCTTTCTTTCTTTCTTTCTTTCTTTCTTTCTTTCTTTCTCTTTCTTCCTTTCTTTCTGTTTGTCTTTCTTTTCTTTCTTTCTTTCTTTCTTTCTTTCTTTCTTTCTTTCTTTTTCTTTCTTCCTTTCTTTCTGTTTGTCTTTCTTTTCTTTATTTTTTTCCTTCTTCTTTCTTTCCTTCCTTCCTTCCTTCCTTTTTCTAATTTTAGTACAAGGTCTACAGTGTCAACAGGGTCTCACTATGTGTATCGGACTTGTAATGATCCACCTGTGTTTAGCTTCCCAAAGAGCTGGGATTACAGGTATGAGGCACTATACCTAGACTCAGTCATAATTTCAGTGTGCCCCAGAGAACAGGGCCAGCATCTATCTATCTATGTATCATCTTTCTTTCCTCCCTTCCTCCCTTCCTCCCTTCCTCCCTCCCTCCCTCTCTCTCTCTCTCTCTCTCTCTCTCTCTCTCTCTCTCTCTCTCTTTCTTTCTTTCTTTCTTTCTTTCTTTCTTTCTTTCTTTCTTTCTTTCTTTCTTTTACTGGGGATTGAACTCAGTGTGCTTGCCAGGCAAGTGCTTCTTCTACTGAGCTAGCTCCCAGTCCTCCTCTTCTACTTTCATCTCTTTTTAATCTTCCTTCTGTTTGATCCAAGATTTCTGCTGAGCCACAGTGCCTCAACTTCTTCCTCACTTTTTCAAATGATGTTTCAACCATAAAGCCTTCCTGGTTAACTGACAGAAGTTTTCAACTTTACACTGGTAATGTCCCATCTAAATAGAATGTTGAGACTTTGTTTTGTCTCATTTCTCACTTTAAGAAGCATATTGATGATTCACTCTGTTAGTAGGGGTTTGCTGTCTCCATTTCTCAAAATCCAGTCACTGAAATGCATATTTTTATCTTTGTTATGCCACTGATATAATTTACACGTTTTTATATCTATCTTATTGAAAATTTCTGTAGCATTTGATACACTTGAATACCTCTGTCGTATAAACTACACTTCGGCATCCTTAACACTGTGCCCTCTAAGGTTTTCTTTTCCTTCCCTGGATCATGATTCTTAGCCTCTTTTTTTGAGACACTTCTCATGGTCCTCTCTTCACATGCTGTTCTTTTCCAGATCTTTGAATGACTTTTCTTCACTGACATTCCCCATGGATGGTATCATCCAGGCCCTTTGCTACAACTGCTATATCTAAACTTACAATTGCTGAATAGTGCTCCGCTGACAATTTTCCCTGGAGTGTCTCAACTCCATAGCCAACTGCCTTCTGAAGGTCTCCATTTGTATACCTGACAGGACTATAAATGCAGTGCATGTAAATTTGAATTCATGCTTATTTTCATAATTTCTGCTCCTTCTCTACTTATGCCAGAGTAGTAGCAGATACATACCCCAAATCATTCCCTTTACTACTTTCCCTTTACTTCTTCCTAACAAAACTGTCTTAGTACTTTTTAAAAAATTTTTAAATTTTATTGAAGAACAAATAGGAATGAGACAGTTTCTTAATTACTTTTTACTCATTGCTGGGACAAAATACCCAACACCCAAAATTACAGAATGAAAGCTTTATTTTTCTGACAGTTTGTGGAGGTTTCAGTTTATACTCCACTGGCTAGAAGGCAAATGACAGCAGTTCAAGGCAGTAGAAAACAATGAAGACCAGAGAAGTGAAAGGTGCGGTGTACATCAAACCTCTCTCTTCCTTGCATGCTGACTGCAAAGGCCGGTGCTCCACTGCAAAGAAGTAGTGCAGCTGTAACGATCAAGCTAGTTTGAAGACTTGGACTCCTCCAAGGGTGCAGGACAAGGTGGCAGCTTTCCCCATCTCCTTTATATATAGTTTTTGTGATGAGTCACTCTGGGGCGGGGACCCCACACCTGGAACTGCCTATCCCATTCAGCCAAGTTGACACAGTGTATCAACCACCACAAAAACTAACATTTTTGTTCAGACTTCCATATTCTTCTGTAGACTCCAGTTCATTAAACATGATGTGTCATGATTGGTCTAAAGAGCACCAACATTAGACTTGTCTTGCCTGTGTGTGGATTTGCACAGGCATGGGATACATTTCTGGCCATGTGATGCAATTGTAATTAGTTCAAATCTGTAGGGCTCCTTCTGGGAAAAGATTGCTCACTCTTCATAAAAAAACACATGGATAACGTGCTGTCCAAAGGACTGTTGTGCTTAGTCATACTTGCAATTGCTGAAGGCATCTTACACTTCATCAGTAGCTTGCCTAAGAACAAATTGTGATAGAATTAAAAGCACAATGGCAAAGCATAGTTGGAGACTCATTCTGCACACAGCTTTTGTTTTGAATCATGGCTCATATTAGTGGTCCTCAAATTCAGCAAGCTTCTGACCCATAAAAAGACTTTTAGGATAGAAATTACTCAACCTCGACCCTAGAGATTTTGAGGTATTGCCTGTGTAGTAGAACCAAAGAACTTGCATCTCTAACCTGGTCCCAGGCAAGGCTATTGCTGCTCAGCTAAGGATTGTACTTTTGAAACCACTGTCTTAAATAACTGACTTAAGATTTCCAATGACTTGCAGCTACCAGCATTTTAGTGGATAGAGAAAACGTTGTAGTACATCATCAAAGCCAGGATCTCCTCCTGAAGTTTTCTTTTTTCCCCTACATATAGTCTGCTATGAAGTGTTATTATGCTGCCTTCTAAATATACCTCATAGTCTTAGTTTAGTGCGTGTTTCTCCAGTTCACGTCCCCAGGACAAGCTGCCTGAGCTCTCCTTTGGGTTGCTGCACCTGGACTTCTCCCGGAGTGTCTTCCTACAGCCACTCTCCACTTCGCCAAAAGAGAAAGCCTTCAAAATTATGAATTGATCACTTCCTATTTTCTGCATAAAGTCAAGAGTCTCCCCAGGACCACTGGAAATTCTCACAAGCACACTTCAGACTCACCTTTGCCACTTCCCGTCTTCCTCTTGCCAATTGCTCCCTTCAGGGTGTCGCTTAGTTTCCCAAGGTCCCTCATCTTTGTTCCCCTCTGCCTCCACATCCACTATTTTTCCTCTTTCACTTTCTTCTCCCTTGCTTTCTTTGCACTTACTTATCTAGTACTAAACCTTCTTTTTACATATGTCTCCCTCACCTTCTAATTCTAGATTTCAGGCCCTTGGGCTTACCGCGAAAAAACCAGTTTATTTCCTCCAACAGCATTTCTTTTTAATGAACTCCAACTATCATGCTTGCATTTTGCAGAAGAGAGCTGATATCCGCCTTGTGAAACCATAATAAATAACCACATTGTCCCGTTCACCATCATTTTCTAAATCATTGCGTGCTTCATCCTCATCTCAACTTCCTCTTCATGATATAGCAAGCAGACACTGAGTTTTGGGGCTTACAAGGAACATTTTTTTTTAACATACTAACTCCCAAATTTTCCACAATGAGCAATTCAGATTCAGACAGATTAATTGTTGTCCCAAAAGGATCGATTTGCTGGACACAAGATGTGAGAAGGAAGAGTCTGCTCACAGAGTTCACTCTCCAGTCTTCCTTCTTTGTGTGATTACATCATCGCACTTGATTTCCTCTGAGAAGCCGCTACTCTCTGCCCACTTAGCTCTCTTCTCCTGATTTCTTTTTCCGGTTACCTCAATTCTAATTTCCCTGAGACCACACCGACTACTGCAGTGGCTGTGAGGGGAGACTGGCTTAGTGTCCCAAGAAAGTTCTAGTTTGCATCCCAAGCCCAGGTGACCCAGACAAGCCATCACCACTACTCTCAAGAAGGGCAACTGACAGGGATTCTGCTTACTCACAACAGGTAAGAAAAGGCCTACATTAGGCGCTCAGGAGGTCTTCTTTTTTTTTTTTTTTTTTTTTTTTGGTCTTTTTGAGACAGGGTCTCACTAATGCAGTTCAGGCTGGCCTTAAGCTCACTTTGTAGCTCAGGCTGGTCTCGAACTCACAACAATCCTCCTGCCTCAGACTCCCAAATGCTGGGATTACAGGCCTGTGCCACCATGCCCGGCTTCAGGAGGTCCTCTTTTATAAATATGGGTATCATTAATCCTACACAAATTGAAAAAAATATCAGCATTTTAGGGTAAAAATAAATGGGACTATACTTCTGAATTTTGACAAATTTATAAAGTTTATAGAAAAAGAAACAAAATTATTCTGCAACATGAAAAAGAAATATTAGTAGTGGTATTCTCAGAATCCCATTCCTATCCGCATTCTTCACTTTCCCTTTTTCTCATGGTGCTTCCATCACCACTCCATCTCCTTGGCCCATGACACGTTCTTTGAATGCTTGAGAACAGGAGTACTCTCCATCCCTGAATACTGGGCATCAGATTCAAATTTTAACATATAGACGTGCAAAAAGTATGAGGGTAGCTGTACATACACTAAAATAAAACCCTTTTTCTCTACAAAGAAAAGCTTTTTTCCTCTACAACGAGAAAAAGGGTTTTGTTTTAGAATGGAGATTACAGAAGAAATCTAGTGAAATATCTGCCTTGTGCATGTATAACAAATGACCACACTGTCCTGATCAGCATTATTTTTTCCATTATAAAGACTTGACTCTGGCTGGCTAGATGCTGTTGTTAGTATTGCAGAACTGGGGTTGGATAGATCAGGTGTCTTCTATTTTGTCACCTCCGATCTTCTGAAGCGAGGGATTTACATAACTGTCATGTTACCCCACATTCCACCCATGTTTTGTCCTATGTGTTGCCCTCTGAGCCTGTTGTCACACTTCATTATGCTTCCATGAACTCTCTTCCCTCTGGAGCAGCCTGAATTCAGCCTCTCATTTGACTTATAGGCCAGCAGGCAGGCAGGTATCTTAACACTATTCAGTGCTTTTGGGTGCCGAGACCACAAGTCCCTTCGTACAACATGGCAGAGGGAAAAGGTAAGGTGAAGGACAGATCTTGAGGCTGCCAGCAATCATTCATTCCTGTTTCTTTTCCAAGCATTGCTGCACTGGAGACTTATAATGTACACAACTGTCAGCCAGCTGGAGCTATCTGTTCTGAAGACATGGATTCTCTCTAGTCTGCACTATGATACATCACGAATAGAAGCCTCCAATGAAAGTCATTTCTGATAAAAATGAACAGAGAAGAAACTAAATGTCTTTCTTTATCCTCAGAACTTTCTGGATGTTACCTCAGTTACTTGTGGTTTTTATAGTGTTTTGAGTAACAAAATCTCTATAGCCCATGGACTCTCTCCTCAATAATTTTACAGCCTTTATTAAGATACTTAAGGCAAAAAAGTATGGCTTGATAGGTTGGGGAAAAATATCCTGGTGTGTTTTGAGAATACATTTCAGAAAGTTTATTAAGTTTTTTTGTTTATCTTCTTTTTCTAGAGGAAATGCACAGAATTAAAACAAAGAAAGTCTCAGTACAAATAACACTATTTGCGGAACTTCAATCTTGGGGTCAAGTTCAATTCATTCAATTAATAAGCTGCTTCCCACTCAAACATTGGGAAACACAGCCTGAGATTTTCCTGAGGAACATATTAGAGTGTAAGTAAAAGATATGAAAGAATATATCATGCTGTATAAATAAAGGTGTCACAGGGTTTTAATTTGCTGTAAGATGCACACAGCACTTGTGAAAAGAACATGAGACATTTCTGAGAATGTATCCTTTTCTATAAATACTGTAAAATATCTTTGCCACGGGAAAGTCTCTGAAACATCCCCTTTTCAAATAGGTATGAATGTTTCATATTCTACCATATAATGGTTGGGTTGCAGCTACATGTAAATCTAACCCAGCGACTGCTATATTGCATTTTTCCATGACATGTATCTTCAATCCACAACTTAAACTAATCTATTATGTATCAGATAAACTAATCTATTATATATCATTACTATTTAGGAATAAGATTCAATAGAACCACAGAGTCAACCTCCTGTTTGAGGAGTCTAATTGTATAATTTGGGCTCTAGTTATATAATAAAAGATAGACTCAACTTTTTTATTTGTTGTATGCACAGTTCATACATGTTAGTCTTTCATATCATTGACCTAACTCACATGGGATAGTATCTTCACTCTTGGATGTGAGACCTGGTATCATAACCACTTCAACCTTATATTTAGTGTAGTATTTTCTTCTATTTCATACAATAATCCAGAATTCCATCACTAGATCACCCTACCTTAGTTTTTATTCTGAATTATTTCTTAGATAGTACTTGTTTTCTCTGCACTACTTAAAAGAATCACTTACACAAAATTAAAATATTAAAAAAGTCCTATAATTATTTTTTGGCCTACACATTCAACGTGGTCCAATATACTGGCAATCCAGGATAGGCATATTTTCTAAGAGGAAATTTCTTTTCTTTTATTTGTTCTTTGTAAGTTAGCCAAGAAGCTTCATAAGTAAATCACTAAGCCATATAAGTTATCTGACCATGGCAGTTGATGTAAGAGAAATGAAAATGCAGTTTTAAAAAACTAACACTGCCGGGCGTGGTGGCGCATGCCTGTAATCCCAGCACTCGGGAGGCTGAGGCAGGAGGATTGTTGTGAGTTCAAGACCAGCCTGAGCTACAAAGTGAGCTTAAGGCCAGCCTGAACTGCATAGTGAGACCCTGTCTCAAAAAGACAAAAACAAACAAACAAACAAACAAACAAAAAAACTAACACTAGAACTAGAATCACAAAAACACCAAGGCAAAAGAAACTATTACACTTATAGATTATAGATTATATATCATATAATAGAATAGAGATTAAAATACAGACACAAGGCCTAAAGAGCCCCATTCCCTGCTTCAAGTTGTAAGTTTTTTGAAGCCAGGAGGAAAACATAATAATCTTGATACAGTCACCATCAGAAACGAGAGAAGTCAGAAGCCTTTGGCCAAATATGTTTGGACAGGAATCACTCACAGTAAAACTTTGCAAAGTTTGACAATGTTTCCACAAAAAAAAAGGCTGAATGAAACAAATGACATAGAAAGAGCAATGATAATGGCCTTAGAGATGGAAAAATGAGGAGGACATGAGACGCAATGAAATAGCCCATGTAGGGAAATAGAGAAACACCTAAGACAAGTATACGATTCCAATCTTTGTTTTCCTAAATTTTAATAACTGATAGTCAACCTTGTCATTTAATTGGTTAAATGGAAAATTCTAGAAAATAAAACATAAGGTTTAAAGGCTGTGCTATCCTGAGTAATGTGGTAAGTCTCACCCAGTACTGCTCCTTCCTCCCCAAGATATGAATTATCATTTTATCTAATGTATCCATGGTGTACACCCTGTCCACCTCTTAGTCACATCAACTGTGTTGGCAATAACACTTAAAGATGGTCCTAAATTTTAAGAATAAAGATAGTACAATTTTATTATAAGACATTGAAAATTGTTCATATTGTTAACTTTTATTGCTAGCCACTCACTGTAGTTGCCTTAAAAATTAACCTTTGGCATAGATATGTGTGCATAGGGAAAACAATAGAAAAAATAGACCATAGGAAAACTATGACCAGGTGAACTGGGTGGTGCTCAGGAAGCCGTGGGAGTAATCACAACCTCCATCAGGACTGGCAAGTTTGAGGCCAGGTTCTTCTATTTGTCCTTTAAAGAAGAGTTTAGAAGAGCCAAGGGCCATCTTTGGACCTACTAACAGTGTTGTCTTCCATCCTGATGGCAAGAGCTATGCACTAGTGGAGAGATGGCTATGTCCTCGTCCACTACTGCGATCCACCGTACTTTGAATTTGAGTTTGAGGCTTCAGAAGCTGGATTTCTGTTTAGATCAGGAAGACTGCTTATGGAACATTTTGGACTCTTAATAATAAATTAGTTTGTTAATAAACGGCCTCTGGGCAGACAAAAAATAATGTTTATAAAACCAATGCATATAATTTTGTAAAACTTATTTTAGACTAGGTGTGCTAATGCAAGTCTATACTTGAGAGACTGAGGCAGGACTGCTGTGAATCTGACACTGTCCTGGGTTACAAAATGAGCTCAAGGCCAGCCTGAATGGAACAGCAAGATCCTGTCTAAAAAAGACCAGAAGAATTATTTTAGAACTATACCACAGTGTTAAAATGTTTTTAAAATATGAACTCATGAGTAGTTACCACTCAGTTTTTATAGTTTTATGTAAATACTTCACTATGAAGAAAAAATTTTCAGTTTTTACCTCAAAATGTAAAAATGTAACTGTTATTTTGGAAGATGTCTTAAGGTCATATTTGGTAAAATTGTTTTTATATTAAAGTGATGTCAGGTTAACTTGAGAGACACCAAGTGAGACCATAAGAAGTCTTCCTCTGTACATGGAATGTGTGCATGTTTCACTTGTTCTTAAATTCCAAAGAATTTGGTGTTTTGAGACATCAAGTAGGAAATTTATATCTCCTTGACAACCTCAATTCCTCTTAGAATTTAAGTAGACAATCACATATAAATCATGCATTAGGTTAAAGGAAAGATGAACTGGAAAAGAAATTATAAAAATAATATATGAACTAGTGATTCTCTTGAATTTTTAAAAAGATCCTTCTTTTACTACACAATTTCATTATGAAGGATTTAATCAAACAACTTCTGAAACTTGGGTGTTATTTTCTAAAAGTAAATAAAATGGTGAAATTTTACCTGGAGTTCACATTTTCCATAAGTTGTTTTCTTAATGTTTACTCTAAATGGATGGTGTTCCATTTATACTTATTAATCCCTTCAACTAAATTTCACAAAGATTGATAATGCAGTCACAACCGCAGCTTTTCTTTCTATCCCTGAACTAGAGACCTTCTATATTCTGACGCCAAATCTATTGCTAATGGGGAAGTGAGTAGCTGGGAATCCTAAATATTTAAAATAAATATTCTGAAGATAAAGTGTTGCCACAATCATAAATGTATTTATTTGTATACTAAACAAATATGTATGTGAGTGTAATATATGCCAGGTAATGAGCTCAGCTTTGACAATAATAAAACTAATGAGAAAGAATCTCTGCCCTTAAGTACTTCATATTCTATTCCTTTCAAGTCACTGGCTGGAAACCAAGCCACAGAGTGCCCTGTTTGCTTTGAGTCTTAACTGCACATTCTGTGCTTACTTTCCAGCTTTGAATAAGTACTGCTCTTAGTTTGAAAGCATTATCCCCGATTTATTCATTTCTTCTTTCTTTTCTTCCTTCCTCTTCTGTTTGTCTCTTACTTACATTTGGGGGAGGGATTCTCTCGTCTGTGCATACCATCTGTATGAACTACAGAGCATGGTAGTCACTCTCTTGTGTGGCTATTAGACATATGATGTTGCTAACCCAATCAGCGATATGTGGCACATGTAAAATGCGCACTTGACTTCATACATTTAGTAGTAAAATAAGAATATAAAGCATCTTGGTGATTTTTATATTAATTTCATGTTGAAGTTATAGCGTTTTAGACAGTGATGGTTAAATACTGTCATTAAAATTAATTTCACCAGTAACTGAATAAACATTATACAACATGAAGTGAAACACAAAGTGAAAAAAAAAATCAATGCAGTTACTATTAAGTTTAAAGTTTTGTATATATCTCTCATTATCCTATAAAATACAGGCATTACCTGAATGCATTTAGCTTGTGACTCTGGAAGAAACAGAGAAACCTACGAGTTGTCAGCCCAGATTTATACAAGTGTAGTGAGATGTGCTTTACTCCTATGAGGTGTGTGTAGGTGTTATCTTGTGTGAGCTAAATCACACACATGAGCAGAAAAAGATCTATGTATGAGTCACTACTAGTTTTGTGTATCTGTGACAATTAAAATGTACAACAGAAATCAGTGCCTTACCTTGATCTCTCATGTTTTAGTGTAGAGTGAGAACTTGTTATTTTCTACATCAGAAACTTCTTTCATATTATGAAAAACAAGTACTTCATATATAAAATTCATATATACTTCATATATATCCATTCTTGAAGGTTTTATAATTTATACTTTTAATAAGATTGTTTCATATTTTTAAATACAAAGTACGCATACATGTCCTTAAGCCAGATAAGAGCTTCCTACTTTATATGTAATAATTTTATACAAGGACTTCATAAATCATGAAAGTAATGAGAATGACACATTACTTCTATTTTCTCCTTAAGAATAAAGAGGACTGGAGATAGAGCTCACAGGTAGAGCACTTGTCTAGCATGTAGTAAGCCCCATGGGTTTAATCCTTAGCCACACGCACGCACACACACACACACACGACTCAATCTCCTTCCTGTACTGATTTGTAACTCGTCCATTAGACGGCCCTTAGCAGCAACATTCTTTTTTTTTATTACTCCAGCAAATTAACCATGAATGAACTTCCATAACTGCTTCAGAAAGTGGCAAGAATGATCAGAGAAGAGTGTTTTAATTGTGGGAGTATTTTGAGGGAGATTAATGGCAATGATTTATTGTAATAAATTCTTTAATGTA
>PVKA01031008.1:0-26705 GCA_004027165.1 Ctenomys sociabilis
TCCTCCCCCCGCCTCCTCTGCGCCCCCCCCATTCCGCCGAGCTGACCTTCCTCTTGGGCATCTTGGCGTTGCGCGGGTAACGTGTGAGGAACGCTGCGCGCGCGTGCGCCTCGCGAAGGTACGAGCTCGACCGCTGCCGTTCCTCCTGCCGCCAGAGTTCCCATTGACTTATTTTTGTACCTCTAACATTTTTTGTAAGCCAGTTCCTTTGGATTTTGTAAGCATACCAATTGCATCACCTACAAATAATATTACTTTTCTCTCTTAATTACACAAGCATGGAATTTCCAAAGTTATTTTAAACATTACTCAGAGATTTTAGTCCTTAAGTAAAAGAAAATGTCTACATAGTTAAATCTTGGAAACCACCCAAATGCCCCTCAACTGAGGAATGGATAAAAAAAAGATGTGGTATTTTTGTAAACTGGAGTATTACTCAGCTATAAAAAGATAAATTTGAGGCTTTTATAGGTCAATGGATATAACTAGAGACCATACTCACAAGTGAAATAAATCAGACCTGTATGTGCAAGCATCATATTATCTCACTAGTGTAAGAACCTAAAAAAGTAAATAAAATCTGAAACATACAATAGACACTGTGAAAAGGGAAGAATATGTTCAAAGAAAATGAACAACTGGAATGAGGAAGAAGACAGGAGGAGGAAGAGATATTTATGTATATACACAGGATGGCTTGGATAACTGTTATGCTGCTTTCTGCTGGTCTATACAGGGGAGCAACAAGATAGCAGGCTATGACACGCATCTGATGAAGTGGATGCAGAGGGGCCTTGTGCGGGGCATGCCATCAAGCTGCAGGAGGAGAAGAGAGAAAGGAGAGATAATTACATCCCTGAGGTCTCGGCCTTGGATCAGGAAATCACTGAAGTAGATCCTGACACTAAGGTGATGCTGAAGCTTTTGGACTCTGGCAGCCTCTCCAACCTGCAGGTCAGGCAGCCTCCTGTCAGGATGGATTTCTGAACACCACGTGGAGCTGTTTGACTCTTTTTGTTATGCTGTAATGTCAATAAATTTGGGACAATGGCGAGAGAGAGAGAGAGAGAGAGAGAGAGAGAGAGAGAGAGAGAGAGAGAGAGAGAGAGAGATGGTATTCCGATGTAGGCATGTAGAAAGATTTCAGCATCATCACACTGCATAAAATAAGCCAGACACAAAAAAGATAAAGACTGCTATGATTCCCCTTATAGTCAAATTTATAGATAGGAGACTAGTTGGGAAAGACGGGAGTAGAAAGTTTTTGTTTAATGGTAACAGAGTTTTACTTTGAAATGATGAAAGAATTCTGGAAATGGAGAGTGGCAGGGTCTGCACAAAACTGTCTGTGCCAAGGAACTGTAAATCTAAAAATAAAAGGATGCCTTTTACATTATATGTATGTTAACACAAGAAAATAAACAAAAAATACCATGAGCAGGCTGCACACAGCCTTTCCCAGCCAGGCTTAACGTGTTCACGTGGAGGAGTATAATATGGAGTATCTTAGTAACAACGAGCTGCTTTTCCTCTTACAAGAAGGCCGCACTTACTTCACACACTTTGCTCACGACTGTGAGCCTAGGTAGCACCCTCACACAAGTACAGACGAGGGCATGAGGCTGAAATGTGTGGTGCACTGCTGTGAAGGCGGCCGAGTGTGGAGCCTTTTGAAGCAAGGAGTAGAAGTGAGTCTATTCACCCTCACACCTGGCCTTCGATGTGTGCCTGCCTGGCCTGCGTATGTGCCCACCAAACAGCTAAGATATCAATGTCACGTCTTAGTGACACATTCTACAAGTATGATTCTCATCTGACTTGATAATGTTTCTAAGAGAAAGATGACCTGGAGCATCCCTTTGGTATTAATTTTCATGAGACAATTGGGCTATTTATAAGCAGCCTTGACTGGTGAAAAAGCCTTAGACACAGTGTCAGAAGCTTTGAATTACCACAGCTCTCATACTCTGCTCTAGCAGATAGGTGAGCTTTCATATATTGATTGTCCTAAGCAAAAACAATTACATGACAAATTCATTTTGGATAAGTGCACCAAATATCATTCAGAAGCTAAAACTCCAAAAGACGCAGAGTCCAAGGAATCTACAAGCATGTTTCTTTGGCAAGCAAGAGATGCTAGGACAGCACTGTCTGGACATGTGCCCTTCACACATGGCTGGTGCCTCTCTGAACTAACTTCCTAAACTACGCTAACAAGTTAATATAAATATGGTGGCTTACAGTGATGCATGATTATTCTTTTCCAATTCTACAAGCCAGAAGTTCCAAACAAGTTTCATGAGGTCAAATCATGGTGTCACCAGGGCTACTCTCTCTGGATAGTCTTCGGAGGCGATCCTGCCTTTCCCAGCTGCTAGAGCTACGTTCTATGCATTCTTTGGCGAGCCTCTTCCGCTGTCCTCCAAGCCAGCATCATTGCCTCTTGCTTCGCTCACCGCATTGCTGCCTTCTTCTGTTCTACAGTCCAGTCTCCCTCCGCCCCCCTCCTTGTAAGAGTGCAGCAAACCTGAGGGCTCAGCCAAGTTATCCAGCACGATCTTCCCACTTGAAATACTCAGTTTAATCGTATCTCCACAATGCTTTGCACCATATGACGATTCAGGGATTAGGGTGTGGACATGTTTCTAGGCCATTATTTACCACACCATGAATTGAAATGTAAAATAGTATAGCTAGTGGCTGCTGTGTTTGTTTTCTTTTTTGACTTTCATTAGTACGTGTGTGCAATGCATGATGATTACTTTCACCACAGCAGATTTCTAAATGTACATACACATTTCAGCTCTCTTCCTTTCTTTTTTTTTTCAGTTTAAGGATTTTAATTTACTGTTTTACATTATTTAAAACAAATTTTAGTGCAGTTATTGAAAATATGCTTTGCAAAAAGGACTTCATTTTTTTTAAAAGGAAGAAAGATTTATTTAGTTCACAGTTTGTAGATGTTTCAGTCCATAATCTGCTACCTTCAAATCAGCATGGTTTCACAAAGGAGATATTCTTGTCAGGCAAAGGACAGTTGATAGCAAAGAAGAAGAGAAAGGAAAAGCCTTTCTCTGTCCCTAACATTATGTGCAGATTACCTGACCTAGGGAGAGTGTACAGCTCACATTCGTAATCCAACATTGTATCATGAATAAATCAGCTCCCTTCCTTTCCTCCTCCTCCACACCCCTTTTATTTTTCTAGCTTTTGAGTCATTTATTTATCTCACAAGACCATACAAAGTTAATCATCATGTATACAGATTGAAACCGGGCTAATAATCCAAGGAACATACAAAACGTGTGAGACTCTTGCACTGCTGTATTTGAGCAGGAACATTTTCCTATGAAGTGACATATTCCACTGTGTCATATAAAAAAAAAGTATTCCAAAGCGCTAGGCTTTCATACACCTTTGAGATATTTTCATTGCTAAAAGTGGCAAATTCAAAAAACTGGGTGTCTTAACTATCAATGAAAAGTAGCAATAGACTGAATATCATTTTTAAAGTTTCTACATGTAGTGATTTCAAGGCTAGCCTGAACTATAAGACCCTGACTCAAAAAGTAAATGAATAAAATAAAGCCATTTACTTAAAACTTTGCAAAGAGGATTGATCTTAAGTGCTCGTATCAACAATAATAACAAACAGGGGTAGAGGCAACCCTTGCAGGGATTGAATATGTGTAAGGAATAGACTATGCATGGTTTAAAGGGTATACATTTGTCAACTTGTGTACAGTAAGCACAATATATGCAGCATCAAGTATGGAAGTTATATATAACTTAAATAAAGTGATTTTTGATAAACATTCCATGGAAGGATTTCTGGGAAGATGATGGAATGCTGAGCAGCAGAGAAAGTGCCTCCCTGAGATTTGGTGTTGGGAGGCTGGAAAATTGCAATATGAGGAAAAGAAGGTGGAAAGTTGGTCCACACGGTCCAGCAAAGATCTGAAGAGAAAATTAAAACCCACAGAAAGAGCAAAAAGAGAGATTTCAGGGCATGAGGATGTCACAGGGCTCTCTCTGAGCCCTGACTTGTTGGCAAGGAGAGGTGGTTCAAACCTGCAGATGTACTGCAATTCCTGTAGATCTCAGAGGACTCCATGCGGAACACACTAGTGCATTGAAACAGCAGTGGATGCAGCGGATTACAGTCGCTAGTTGAGTATTTTGGGTTCAGACAAAAACCAAAGACACCCTCCCCCAGGAGAAGGGGGAATGTTTTAAAGAGAGGCCAACGGAGCTCAAACCTCAGGGCAGCCGCCTGCTGGCTCCTATCATATGGCTGGTATCAGTGTCAGGTGAGGTCGAATTGAATTTATGTTGGCAGGACATCAAGGGGCCCAGTTTAAGCTGGTAGGAAGCTGAGTACAGGCCAACAGGAGGTCCACAGAGTGCTGCATACTGAACAAATTGGGTTCTAGTCTCACAGCAGAAGCCAGCCTGCACTTCAGTGGAACTAAACACACAGGCTTGCTGGGCTTATCCACTACTGTGCTGCAAATCTGAGGCAGGCTTGCTAGGATTGATCAGCACAGATTTGGGCTCTGTCTGCCTACTTGTCTGCCAGTGACAGCACAGACATGCTCTGAAGGGGATACTTTCTTCTTCTTTTCTTGTTTTTTCCTTTTGTTTTTGTTTTTAGTTTTCCTTCTTTTCTTGATTGTTCATATTTTTATGTGAGTATTAACATTGTTTCTAGTTTTTGTTGTTCATTTTATTTCTTCTCTCTTGTCTTCATAAATTTTCCAAAGTTCTCATAATCTTCCTTGGTCCTCCAGCCTTTCTTCTAATCTCTTCTCCTTCTTCTTTTCCTACTCCTTGTCCTCCTCTTCCTCCTCCTTCTCTGTCATCTTCTTGTTGTATTTCTCTATTTATCCCCCTATAAACCCTTTCAAATTTTCTCCACTGAGGATAAAAATCACTCTACCAAGGGCATGATTACTGTATACAATAGTGTAGTTCATTTTAGATTTTGCTATAGAACCACAAACATACTTCATACAATTCAAGGTGGCAAATTAATACTTACATCAGTTTGTCATTTTCTAACCTATGTGGAATACTCCTGTTATTGCTGATTATACTACTACAGACAAGGTGACATAATTCTAATCAGTTGTTCTTCCTTGTATACCAAGACTGATATTGCCAAAGGGTCATTAAAAAAAGAAAAAAAAAAAACATTTGAGGCCAATTCCAAAGAACCAAGAGCTAGACCAAATAGGCAGCAACTTCTCATCCCCAGTAAACTGAAGAGCTAGAAACTTCCAACAGCTCAAAAGCAAAAGGCCAGTTACACTTAGAAGACATCTCTGAGAAGTAGTCATTTCCTATGGTTTTAAAGACTACCAATGAAGCTATGTTCCATGAGCAATTTACAAACATCAACCCAGGCTGAAACTAAAAAAAAAGTAAAGAAAATGAGAAGACACAGAAGCAAGGTATAACCCCAGACTTCCAGTTCACCAAAAGCAACCCCAGGGGGAAATGAGGGGAACAATTCAAAAGCCACCAGCCAGGATTCTCTGAAGTGATAACAGTACATGTAACAAAGCAGATGAAAGAGGCCCTAGAAAAAAAATCAATTCAGAAATAATTTCTCAGATAAGGACAGAGATGGTGACATAATGCAAGACATACTTAGTTACTCCAGAGAAGATGCTGATTTAAAAAAAATAGAGAAGCTGAGGAAATTGATGGAAATGATGAATGACCAAATAAAAAAGAAATACAAATCCATAAAACATAAAGAGATATTTAGGAGATTAAAAATTGTATTGTGAGGCTGGAGAGATGGCTCAGTGAAATAAGCACTTCCCTGGCAAGCACAAGGGCCTGAGTTCATTCCCTGGTTCCAAAATAAATAAATAAATAAATGAAATAAAAATAAAAATTGCATTGTGGAGCAGTGGAAATAGCTCAGTGGCATAGATGCCTGCCTGGCAAGCACAAAGTTCTGAACTTGATCCCTGGTACA
Source organism: Ctenomys sociabilis (assembly GCA_004027165.1). Classification (NCBI taxonomy): domain Eukaryota; kingdom Metazoa; phylum Chordata; class Mammalia; order Rodentia; family Ctenomyidae; genus Ctenomys; species Ctenomys sociabilis. Next base: position 5,990 of record PVKA01031008.1, read on the forward strand.
AATAAATAAATAAATAAATAAAAATTGCATTGAAAATATATGCAATACAATGAGCCAATGCTAGGACAGAATCTCAGATATATAAGACGGGAGTATGAATAAAGATTATGAAAAAAAAAAGATTTCTAAAAAATACCAAAGGAGCATGAAAAATCAATCCACCAGCTGGTAGATGATGCAAACAAGAATAACATAAAATTTGCTGGGAGTGGTGGCATATGCCAGGAGGATTGCCACAAGTTGAAAGACAGCCTGGGATACATAGTGAGTTTTTTTGTTTTTTTTTTTTAACTGCATCTTCTTTATTTTGCATACTTTAATTTCAGAAGAAAATAAAAAAAACAAGATCACAATATACAACATCCAACTCTGCTGTCAAATTACGGAGGGGATGGGGCTCAAGGCCCTTACTTCCTTGCTTTCAACACAAGGCAGGAGAAATTTCTTACTAGACTCAGCAGAGGGAGAAGTGGGACAGGGCCACTCAGGCTGCTGGGGAGCTGCAGGGACACTATACAGAGGACACAGGTTTCACACATTGGGAGCTCCTAATCCACTTCTTCCATCCAGGATGCAGCCTCATCCCCTTCAAGGGGAGGGATCTCATCAGGAACAGCAGCACTGGGCTCCTCTGCAGTCACCTCATCTTCATCAGTGCCCAGGCCCAGCTTGATCATGCGGTAAATACGGTTGGAGTGGGTCTGGGGGTCCTCCAAGGAGAAGCCAGAAGACAACAGTACTGTCTTGAATAGCAGCACCACCAGATCCTTAACAGTCTTGTCATTCTTGTCAGCTTCAGCCTTCTGCCTGAGGGTCTCCACAATGGAGTGGTCGGGGTTGATCTCCAGGTATTTCTTGGCCATTATGTAACCCATGGTAGAGTTGTCACAGAGGACCTGGGCCTTCATGATCTGCTCCATGTTGGCTGCCAAGCCATAGGTGTTGGTCACAATGCAGCAGGGTGAAGACACCAGCCTGTTGGAGATGGTCACCTTCTCAACTTTCTTATCCAAGATTTCCTTCATGAGTTTGCACAGGTTCTCAAACTTGGCCTTGCTCTCCTCCATCTTTTTCTTCTCTTCCTCATCCTCAGGCAGCTCCAGATCTTCCTTGGTCATAGAGACCAAGCTTTTCCCATCAAACTCCTTGAGTTGCTGCACACAGTACTCATCGATGGGCTCAGTCATGTACACCCCCTCGAAGCCCCGTTTCTGCGCACACTCCACAAAGGCAGAGTTGGCCACCTGTTCCTTGCTCTCACCAGTGATGTAGTAAATGGACTTCTGTGTCTCCTCCAGGCAAGACACATACTCAGACAGGGATGTCATCTCATTTCCAGACTGAGAGGTATGATAGCATAGCAGTTCAGAAAGGTGTCACATATTAGTGGAGTCCTAATGCATTCCAAGCTTTAGATTTTTTGAGAATGCCTCATAGAATTTCTTGTAGTTCTCTTTGTCTTCTACCAACTCAGAGATGAGCTCGAGGCATTTTTTAACAATGTTTTTGCAGATAACTTTCAGGATCTTGCTCTGCTGGAGCATTTCTCGAGAGATGTTTAAGGGCAGATCCTTTGAGTCAACCATGCCACAGATAAAATTTAGGTACTTGGGGAACAACTCATCACAACTGTCCATGATGAACACATGATGGACATACAGCTTGATGTTGTTCTTCTTCTTGTTCTCAAATAGATCAAAAGGAGCCCTCCGAGGAATGAACTCCAGCTGACCTTCCACAGAGAAGTGCTTGACTGCCAGGTGGTCTTCCCAGTCATTGGTGAGGCTTTTGTAGAACTCTCCATATTCCTCCTGAGTGATGTCATCAGGGTTTCTGGTCCAAATGGGCTTGGTCTTGTTCAATTCCTCATGATCAATGTGTTTCTCCTTAATCTTTTTGATTTTCGTTTTCTTATCCTTTCCAGTATCATCCTCTTCATCTGAACCCACGTCTTTAATCTTGGGATTCCTTCATCATCCTTATCTTCCTCTTCTTGGTCTTTTTTTTTTTTTTTTTTTTTTTTTTGAGACAGGGTCTCACTATGCAGTTCAGGCTGGCCTTAAGCTCACTTTGTAGCTCAGGCTGGTCTCAAACTCACAACAATCCTCCTGCCTCAGCTTCCCAAGTGCTGGGATTACAGGCATGCGCCACCACACCTGGCCTCTTCCTTTTCTTTTTCCCCTTTTTCTTCCTCTGCCTCATCATCACTGATTTCCTTCTCTTGTTCTTTCTCCAGATAAAGGGTGATGGGGTAAAATGAACTGGGAGTGCCTCTTTACCACCTCTTTGACCCGCCTTTCCTCCAAGTACTTTGTCTGGTCTTCTTTGAGATGGAGGATCACCTTGGTGCCTCGGCCAATGGGCTCCCTGGGGTCAGCGTGGACAGTGAATGACCCCCCAGCAGAAGACTCCCAGGCATACTGCTTATCATCATTGTGCTTTGTGATCATGACAACTTTCTTTGCCACCAAATAGGCAGAATAAAATCCAACACCAAACTGCCCAATCACGGCAATGTCTGCACCAGCGTGAAGAGCCTCCATGAATGCTTTTGTGCACGACTTGGCAATTGTTCCCAACTTATTTATGAGGTCAGCCTTGGTCATGTCAATGCCTGTGTCCACCAAAGTCAGTGTCCACTCCTGAGGGTTGGGGATGATGTCAATCTTCAGCTCTTTGCCACTGTCCAACTTGGAAGGGTCTGTCAGGCTCTCATACCGGATCTTGTCTAAAGCATCAGAAGCATTAGAGATCAACTCCCGAAGGAAAATTTCCCTGTTGGAGTAGAAGATATTAATGATGAGAGACATGAACTGGGCAATTTCTGCTTGAAAGATGAAAGTCTCCACCTCCTCCTCCCCATGATGCATCTCCTCAGGCATCTTGACCGCAGAGGGCTGGGGTACAAGAGAACAAGTTGGCTCGGACTGTGTCGGACGCGCCACAGAAGCAGAGCTGTGCAGTGGTGACTCAAGAGATACACAGTGAGTTTTAACTTGAGAGTTTTAACTCCGGCATTTAGGCCAGCCTGGAGCATGAGTAAAATCAGCTCCCTACTTAGAACTGAGTCAGGGAAGGACACAGGGTAGAAAACGAAAATCAGAAATGAGACAGGACATGTTACAATCTACACAAGCAGTGGGCCCCAAGGACCCTGGGCATGGGACAGGGCTCCCTGCACACAGCTGTGGGTCCAGACTCTAGGGCCCAAGTTTCTTCCGCTTCTAGGGTCTGAGCTGTGAGCTCATAGCAGGGGGTAAGATTCAGGTTGCAGTGCTTAACCAATTAGAATTGCTTCCTCCCTGTGATTGGCAGATGCATCTCTGGGATCTCACAGCCTTGGGAGAGGAAGGGTCAGAACTCTGCAGGGCAGTGCAGGGCTTGCCCTGATTTGGTCACTTGGTCCTGGTCCCCAAGGTCTTTCCTCGCTATGACACCTGGAGTCCTCCACTGCATCTGGCACAGTTACAGACTGAGGGCCGCCTCTCCTCCAACCCCGTATCTGCCTGAACGTATGACACCTGCTCCTGCCTATCCTCCTAGGAAACCCCCTTGGGAGAAGAAAATAATGATAATAGAGTGACTCAAGGGTCAGCCAGATAGCTCAGTGGACTAAAGCGCCTGCTTAGGCAGAGCGCAGTGGCCAGTGTGCGCTGAGACAGATTGAGACTGGGCATGGCGGCTTGCACCTGTAATCCCAGTGTTGGGAGGCTGAAAACAGGAGGATCACTATGAGTCCAATCTATGTAGCAAGACTCTGAACACTCTGTGCAACCTGTACCAAATACATTTTTTTTTTTTTTAAAAAGCAATCCAATGAGGCCTTGCTGAGTACTAACACTTAGCCAGCTGACAGAACTAAAGCTACTTTTCACTTAAAAAAAGGTAGGGGTGGGGAGGGTGGGCCAGATAGCTCAGTGGATTAAAGCACCCACCTGTTTAGGCAGATGCAGGGGCCAGGGCATGCTGAGAAGGTGATTGAGACTGGGTGTGGTGCCTGTAATTCCAGCTTTTGGGAGGCTGAAAAACAAGAAGGATCGCTACAAGTCTGATCTGTGCAGTGAGACCCTGAACACCCTGTACTAAATACATAAAAAATAAAAACTACAAGTGGGTTTGGGGTCCTGTTCTTAACACACCCTTTAATGCCTGCAGCACCTAGGCATGTGCTGTGCTCGAGGGGGGTCATGGCATCAGTTATTTCATTGGTGGGCGCCTGTTGTTCCCAATCCATTTCTAGCTCCTTCTTTCTCTGCTAATTTAATTTTAAGATAATTTAAGAGGAATAAAGTCACAGCTAGATTTTCAAGTGCTTTTGCAATACAAAACTGTTCTTAAAACAACTCTGTTCATCACCCCCAGAGGTAACACAGATTTCTCCAGGAAAGGCATAGATCAGTACATATGGAATTCTTGCACTTGATAATTTAAAATTTTCTCAAGTACAGTACTTAAACTTTTTTTTTTTTTTTTTTTTTTTTTTTTTTTTAATGTAGTGGAGATTGACCCACAGGCCTCCTGTACCAAAAGCCCCATCCAGGGCATTAATCTAACCCACACAGCAATATGGAACATGGATGCAAAATAACAAAGAGAGAAAGTTCTATAAATGAGGTGCCCTAGCATGACCCAATGCTCTCTACAGAACAAAGGTCTACAAGTCCATAAGCTCAAAGCTCAGGGAAGTGGGTAGTGGTTAATGCAGAGCGCTAGGGAAGAGAGACTTTGCAGGCATTGGTTATAAGGAGAAAGAGGGAATTTTGTGGGAGGGTTTTTTGGGGGTTGTAAGGACTTGATCTCTTTATGGTTTCCAGGAGAAAACAGATTGAGGTAGCTTGACTCCTTTAGACACCATGGCCTTGTCCTGCCTTCACACATATGACCAATGTCCAACTTCAGCCCACTCCCAACAGTTTATTAATTATTATTATTATTATTATTATTATTATTATTATTATTATTATTATTATTGCTGTTCGTAGTCTTTTCCAGAGGATTTTACTATGCAATTCAGGCTGGGCTTGAGCTCACTTTGTAGCTGTAGATGGTCTTGATCTCACAACGATCTACTTCGGTTTCCTAAGTGCTGGGATTACAGGTCTGAGCCACCACACCTTGCTACTTTATTATGATTATATTTTTTGTATTTCTTTAGGGAAGGGTCTCACTACTAGATTGGACTTTGTAGTGATCTACGTGTTTACAGCCTCCCAAGAGCTGGGATTACAGGGGCATGTGCCACCACGCCCAGTCTCAATTGTTATCTCAGCGTGCCCTGGGGGCAGGGCCTGTGCAGCAGGCCTGGGGATCGAAGAACCAAATAGCTTTTCTAACTGCAGTGCAACACCCATTGCTGACAAAACAAAATGAAAAAGAGGGATATATTGAGGGTCACGAAGCTAGGAAATTGATCAAATACGTGTAGGTGGGACTTGGCCCAGTGCATACAGCAAACAAGCTACCTCACTGCTGAGATGAACATGCTGTCTGGTTATGATTTATCTTTTTGTATGTGGGAATATAGAAGACATCCAAGTTGAGGTGGCATAGGGTTGAAATCTGTATTTCATTATTTGTGCTCTTCTGTTAAAACTTTTACTGATTTCTCAGGTGTGGTTTGTAACATTAGAAGAGTAACTCTTGGGCCAGGGAGATAGCTCAGTAGAATAACTGCTTGCCTTGCAAGTCCTGAGTTCAATCCCCAGTACCACCTGAAAAAAAAGAAGAAGAGTAACTCTTGCCAGGCTAGGGTATAAGGTTCCAAATGACCACAACAGCACTTTCAAAGTTGTTGGCTAGCTTTGTTAGTACTTGTAAATACAATTTTTTTTTTTTTTTTAACCTAAAATGAGTGGGAGGGAGGCAGGGAGATGGCTGCCCATCAATACATAAATAAATAAATAAATAAATAAATAAATAAATAAATAAATAAGTGGTTGGTGGTCAGCGTGCATAGCAGTGCCCCTTTGTTAGTATTTCCTTGCCCTGAGGCCCCTGCTAAGGACTTCTCCTGGTAGACTCTGCTTTGTCACACCCACCTCTGTCCCTGGTTTCCTGCTGTTTAAATCTCACACTTGCAGAGCCAAGGAATAGAATTTAAAGACTCTTGTTTTATAGAGTGTGATCAAAACAGATAATGTTCAAATAAAAAAAAAAAAAATGAAAGATGTATTACCTTAAAAGGCATGTTGCCATTAACCCCCTCAAAATACTCCCCTTGCTTTTACTACACACATCCCATCATTCATTTCTCATCACCTTCCGAAGCGGTTCCGGAAGTCCTCGTGTGAGCGTCCTCATGGCTGCTTCGGTGTCTGGCAAGAGGCATTACAGTCTGCTGTCCTCCGGCTTATTCGTCAGATCTGGCACAAGGTGACATGGCTTCTCCCCAAAGTCACAATGACCACGGAAGGTAATTGTTTTGAACTGGTTCAGGACACCAAGGCATCCATAGCAGCCCAATTAAAGACGCTCACAAAAGAGGACTTCCAGAAGCGCTGCAGAAAGAGGCAAGAACACAAATGGCAGGACGGTGCTCCAAGCGAGGGGTATTCTAAGGGGGATTTATGGCCAATGTTTTTAACTGAAATAAGTTATAAAAATTTAAACAGTAACTGTGTTATTTGATCAGACCCCATAGTTTCAGCCTGAAATTTCCCCAGGATCAACAAAACAAAACATTAGAATTGTGCCCCAAATGTACACCCAAGTAGCAGGTTACAGTTGCAGTTCTATTTTGCGAGATCATCAACCATAATAGCGTAAGAAATAATGTTCCCAGAAACTTTCTTCATGTTTTTCATTCAGATTGAGCCTATTTATTTAACTTTTCCACCGTCTCCTCATTTAATGGCTATGTGAGCACATCTAATCTCTGCCCCAACCAGATGTTTTCCCCTCAGCATTTTCATGAGCTCTGTGGGCGAGTGCTCGGCCACTTTGTGCGTCATCGTGGTCATCAGCATTGCCCTCTACAGCCGTCGTGGGAGTCAGAAATACTCGCTCTTGGCCTTGTCAACATAATCTATGTCAAATATTTCAAGTATCTTTTTGCAGACTTAACTTTATTTAAAGTTTAACTGCAGGCTTGGCAGTTAAACTTTGAACAGAGAGCTAGAAATTATGATTTTATATGCAAATATCTCAAAAGGAATGAGAATGGCTGTGTTTAGGTAGACATATGTGGACTTGTAATAATGAAACTTTTTTTTTTCTAGTAGGAGATTGGACTCAGATGTTGAAAATCTATTCTATTTGATCAGGAGGGAAGAAACAGAACTGTAATCCCAACTATTCAGGAGGGCTAAGCAGGAGAGCTGAGTTTGAAGCCAGCCTGCAAACATACTGGGGCACAATCTCAGGGAAACGGGAGAGGAGAAGGAGGGAGGGGAAGCAGGAATAAAATAGGGTACAGGGCTTTGGGTGATGGTTGGTGGTTTAAAGTTAAAATATACTTTTCTTTTACACTTTCCTCAACCAATCCAAAAGAATTCAGAACTTGATTTTGGTCAGTATTTTATATACTTGCTATTCTATATACAATCTAAAATTCAATTTTAAAAATATTTTTATATGCAATCCATTCATGACATTTGGTGTGAAAGGTAGAAAATAGAAGTAAATCAATGTTGTTTTTTTTTTTTTTCCACCCCCATCAGTACTATCAGTACTGAGGACTGACCCCAGAACCTTTCTTTTTAATTGTTTGCATTTAGTACAGCTCAGACACATAGTGTTCTCCTTTTTCAGCCTCCAAGAATGCTGGGATTACAGGAATACCCCCACACCCTGCAGATCCAAACTTCTTTCATCAAGAGGATAGGATTTCATAGTTCACTTGCTAAAGGCATTACTACAGTTAATACACAAACAACACACATGGTCTTCTTATCCACAACATGGCACTGGTAGTATTTTTTGTTTTGAAACAGAGTTTCACTATATAGTTCCTACTGGCCCTGAACATGTAGCCCAGGCTGGCCTCAAATGCCTCAGCCTCTTGAGTTGGACATCCACCTGGCACTAGATTTTGACCTTCACATTTTCCGTGTGTGTGTGTGTGTGTGTGTGTGTGTGTGTGTGTGTGTGTGTGTTTCTTATTTGTTTTGTCTTACTATGTGGTTTAGGCTGGCCTCGAACTCACCATCTAGCCTAGGCTAGCTTGAACTTGCAGGGAGCCCCCTGCCTCAGCCCTTGAAGTGCTAGAATTACAGGCATGTACTACCATGCCCAGCATCATGTGAGTTTCTGAGAGAGGTTGATGTTACCCTAAGCAGTAGCTCTAACTGGTTTCATTAAATGGAAAGTATTATCTCAAATATTTATGAGGTCTTTGATAGCTTCAGGCACATTAAATTCCAACTGATAGTTTTGCTAAAACATTTTAATAAAGAAACATTAGAAATTCATGTGTGAGTTGATCTAGAAAAGGTATTGTTATACAGAATAGATTAAAGATGCTTTTGCAAAGAAATTCTGGTAAGTCAAGAAAAATAATACACAAAAGAATTTTCCAGTATGCTTGCCTCTCATATTTTATTTTTTAAAAAAACCAATTCAATCATACATATTCTTCCCACTGACTTGAATTCTGTAGTCAATAAATAAAAACTTTTCTCCTGCCAAGCACAAGGACCTGAGTTCAATCCCCGGTTCTGCCAAAAAAAAAAGTAAATATGAACTTCTCACTCAGAAACTTAGGTTCTTTACCTAGATTCCTTTCCTGTCAAGGCTGATCTTGTTTAAGTATGGTCTCCCACCATCCAGCATTATTATTACTAACCTAACTGCACCAAAATGACATTACAGGACCTAAGTGAGCCCTGTGGTAGTTGGCCCTATGAAGACTAATTTTGTTAGTTATGCTATCTTAATTTTTATAAAAGCTTCCCAGAGATTCAAATTTACATTTATTGGAACATTAGCCAAAATTAATTAATTGTGGTTGAAAAACTGTCTGATTTAATGGTCTGTTTTACCTCTGGGACACTGCTAGCCAGAACTGTGTGACCTGTAGGGCCAAAATTATGACTAGATGAATTTTCCTATTACCTTATTTCAGTTACTGAAATTTTATAACTTGATCTTTTGTACTGTATGATATCAAATGATAAATAGCTAACATTCAAACAAGCCATGAATTCTTTATATTAGTTTTGATGTTTGACTGGCAGGTATTTGTTAATATAAAATTTTAGACACATGCTCCTATCTCTCATGATTAAAGTCCAAATTTTTTTTTCTATAATATAGCTACAAGGTATTGATAAATCAATCCAGTCGTGCACAGAGCAGAGAGACAAACCAGCCCACATCAGGGGTTCAGGCAGCTGCCTAAATGCATAGCCTTTCCCCTGACAGCTCAGCCTCAAACCCTCTATTATGTGGGAAACGTGTGTAAACAGGACTTAGTTGTCTCCAAATGCAAAGCAACTCTAATTATCTCTGAATAACAGTGAAGCTGCTGAATCAAAGAACTTCACCTTGGAATTAAAAGCTCTCTAGAGACGTCAGATCAACACAATGTTACCTCACTTATTGTAGGAAAAATTGCCATCAATCTTGGGACAAATAGACACATATAGACTTAAGGGATCAAGAGGAAGGCATGAAGCCATGGCCATGTCTACTGGTTTTCCACCTTGCAGCAATCCCATTATGCCATGGCGGCACAAGGCCCTTACAGGCACAGGCTCTGGATAAGAAGTGTAAGTTACTGCACAAGATGCTGGGTTCTCACCATGATAATACCTAGCAAATTCTAAAGTTGCTAATGAAATGTCACAGAGTAAATGAACTACAGTTGCTTCACATAAGTCATTGTCTATGACTGCTTCAAGCATTCATAACAAGTTCAAGACAATTCATAACAATTTCTGAATTAATAATAACCTTAGTAACATGAAAGATATCTAGTATAACTTCAGAGGGTGCAGCCTTGGACACAATCAACTGGTAGCACTAATAGCAATCAAGGCCTTTGGACACATGCCCGATAATTCCTTGGAAGAATTTCCCTGGCCATCATATGGCAAGTGTAACCTTTGTGCACCAGGTATGACAAGGTATCATTCCTAGCTGTGGGGCTGTGATGTGCTGAGCTGAATGGAGGAAGCATTCCTAGCGCTGAGTCAAGATCAGGAGCAGTCAAATACTGAGGATCCAGCTTTGCTAAGTGCTGTTCCCAAACTAAACTTTAGATGGATAGGAGCTGGGGAGATGGCTCAGTGGAATAAGTGCTTCCCTGGCAAGCACAGGGGCCTGAGTTCAATCCCGGGTTCCATAAACAAACAAACAAATAAATAAATAAACTTTAGATGGAAACATCCTCATTAACCAATTCAATTTCAATCTGAAACAGTTTTGCTACTAGAGCTTCTGGAAATGGTATATCTAAGCTATGGAATGACTATTTTAGCCTGGGCTTAAAAGCAAGATCAGGAGCTTGTGGATTAGCTCAGCTGTTTAAAGTGCTTGCTTGGGCAAACTCAGCCAGGTGCAGGGTACCACAGTTTGATCCCCCACAAGCGCACCAGACCAGATCCCCCCCCCATCAAAAAAATCATTCTTGAATTAAAAAAAGCAAAGGCAAGATCAGATGTTTCAGTTATATCTAACAAACTAAAGGTGGTTTTGTAGTTGGCCCTGCCCTTCGGGTGTGTTGAGTTGGTGACTGAGTCTGGGCAAAGTGGCGCATGTCTGTAATCCCAGCACTAGGGAGGCTGAAAACAGAAGGACCACTATGAGTCCAAGCTGCATAGTGAGACCTTATACCAAGTATGTAAATGAAAAAATAAAATAAAATAAAGTTGGTTTTGGAAAACCACTTTAGTCTTGAAGATGCTTCAGGGATGTGGGCAGTTACCCTCCAGTATCTTGATGGTGATCAGAAATCTACGTGCCATGTCCCAGAATGATGCACAGTCACAAAGCTGATCGAAGAACTCAATGCAACTTAGTCATAACTTCTCTAAGTATTTTGGAGATTGCCTCAAATCAAGAATTATATCAAATTCTTTTACTTCTTGAGTTAATGATAAGAAAAATCTCTAAGCCATAAAACTATTACAGTTGCCAGATCACCACATCAGGTTGTGTATGTCAGGAGGAACAACAGTGATATGGCCAGAAGTGAGACCTGAGCAGCAGGGAGCCCATGTGTTATGGGTTTGTGTCTAGTTGTCCCCCCAAAGCCTCATGTAGTCATGGGGTAAGGATTTCTAGAGTTTAACTCATAACTGACTAGGATTATGTATGATCCAAGGCCAGGATTATGGGCCTTAGTACTGCTGGGATTATGGGTGTGAGTACTATATCCCACCCTGGGGCGAAGAGCCTGAACATAATATAAGAGTTTCTTTAGCGTTTGCTCTTTGTCGTCATTGTTGCTGTTTGGCCACCATGAACTGATGTTCTCTGCCACCACATGCCCCTCTGCCTTGGAGCCAGCTGAATATGGACTGAAACCTCTAGTAACTGTGAACTAACCTTTCCTTCCTTCATTTTGGGTGTTGGGTAGTTGTCCCAGCAACAAGAGAATAGTAAGACACCATGCAAGCGCATATCCCCCTCCAAAACCTCTTCTTGCATGTATTGGACAAGTGCCTCACTATAACGAAGTACTGAAGAGCAAATTAAATCCACATATAGAAGGGTATAGTCTTGATTTACCATAATCAGTCATAAAATCAGTATTAAGTATAACATGAGTAGACATTACATTCAAAGACCTTGTAAGTCCATCTCTATTAACTGATGCAGTTGGTAGTCCTCCTAGCATGGCTGGTATATCAGGTAAAGTAAGTTCATTAACAATTTATTAGTGCTTTTAAGTTAGGATCTGTAATACCAGGTGATTTTATCCAATCACACAGAGCTGGCAGGGCCTCCCCCTTTTTGACTATCTCACCATTAGGTAGTGCAGTAAGAGCACTTGTGCTGATCTTAATTGCTATCTTCTGCCTTAGGCTTGCCTGATTGCCCAGCAATGCGAGAGTAAGATTCTTGGTACAATGTGCTGCAGTGAGCCTCTCGCATATCATGGCATTCTGTAGCTTAAACTGTTTTCAGTAATCAAAGGCCTGGTTGTTATGTGGAAGTATCTATCCCATGAATCAAACTGAAGGTGCTCAGCACACAAGACAACTCAACCAGTGAGGTAGTTTAAGATGTTAGAGATAACATGCTTACCACTGTGTGATGAAGAAGTGATTTGCTAACCTCAACAACTGTTTGAATGTTGACAGACTGGCCCAAGGCATTACTGCTGGATTGGTGAAATTTATCTACCATCATTGGGTATGTGTTACATAGTTCTTTATAAAGAGATAGGTGAGAAGTGAGCTCAGGGCCAACCTGTACTACATAGGGAGACAGTCTCAAGAAAAACTTCTGGCAGCAGAATTCTAATTCCAATTCTATACTCCAAGATGCTTGCTGTAGTGGAGGGTCAAGGAAGGCAAGTAGTAAGACTGAGAAGCATCTAAGCAGCTTGAATGCAGGCAGGACAGTCTAGGAAACAAGCAGAAGTTGTCGTGTCCTATTGGGTAGTCTTGAGATCTTAACAAGTGTGGGGTAGGTACCCCAACTAAGTACAGCCATTTCCCATATTTGTACAGAAAATCACTTGCCCAGCATCGTTCTGGATTTAAAGATAAGATGTGCTTCTAAAATCCACAGCTCCAGTCTCTTTACCAGCATATTACAACAGCCTGTTCTCTATTAAATCAATTTTAAATTCACTGCTATTCCTGACACTTAGAAATTGACTAAGAGGGGCTAGAGAGATAGCTCAGTGGCATAAGCACCTGCCTGGCAAGTGCAAGGACCCAGGTTTGATCCCCAGTACCACCATCCTGGCCCCAGAACCCCAGGTATACCATGTGGGCCTCAAATCCAGGTATGGTGGCACATGCCTGTAATCTTAGCACTGGGGAGGCTGAACAGGAGGATCACTGGAGTCTGAAGTGCATAGCAAGACTGTATGTCAAATAAATAAATAAATAAATAAATAAATAAATAAATAAATAAATAAATAGAAATTAAGAGATAAGCTCTACTCCTACCAACTCATCAGGCACTAATATAAACAGTGTGAGAGGCAGTGTAGGGTGGTGAGGCTCCAAAGCCAGAAGTATTTGTGCTTTTCAATTTTTCTGTTAATTCTCTGTGGCCCCTATAACAAATCATCATACCCTGGTGGCTTAAAATAACTGAAATTCACTTTTGCAACACTGGCTGTCATTTTCCTATCCCAAACTCAGACAGGAAGCTAGGCTAAGGCAAACTGGGAAAGCAGGCATGACTTGTTAATTACAAAATCCTAGCAGATGTGTACAGAGTAACTCAGACCCTGCACAAAGACTTCTTAGAACTCTAGCAGGGTTTTTTTTTTTTTTTGGTGGTTCGGAACCGAGGATTGAACTCAAGCCCTCGTGCTTACTAGGCAAGCCCTTATTCTACTGAGCCATCTTCCCGGCCCCTAGCAGGTTTTTGATAGTAAATGTAAAATTTTCCAACTTGTACTTATCTGGACAAAGACAGAACCAGAAACCATCTCTAGATTCTAGCACCCCAAAACTCAGTAACAAAATCAAACACATATTCCCTCAGGAAATTGGGGGCTGTCCTGGTGAACATATTTATCTTAAAGCTTCTACTGGCTGCCTCACTCTAATCCTCAAAGGTTAGTATCTTCAAATCTGTCTTCATATGGCTACTTTCTGTGTGTGGAATCTCCATCTACTTCTCACTAAGGATCTTGTGATTAACCAGTAGGCCCCAGGACTATCTAGGACAATCACCTTTCCATTTGAAACCTGTTAATCTTGCCATGTGTGGTGGTGCATGCCTGTAACCATAGCACTGTAAGAGGGTAAGGCTGAAAGACTACAGGTATGAGGATACCCTGGACAATTTAGTAAAACCCTACCTTAAATTAAAACAAACAAACAAAACAAAAAAACATAATAAAGGGCCAAGATGGCTCAGTGGAATAAGCCCTTCCTTGCAAGCACAAGGGCCTGAGTAAAATCCCCTCTTCCAAAAAAAAAAAAAAAAAAAAAAAAAATTGGGCTGGCCAAATAGCTCAGCAGATTAAAGCACCTGCAGGCTGACACAGGGTTGGATCCCTGGGCCTGCCTGCTCTCAAGGCAATTGAGACTGGGTGTGGTGGTGCTCTCCTGTAATCCCAGCTCTTGGGAGGCTGTAAACAGGCAGATCACTACTAGTCCGATCTATTAGTGAGACCCTGAACACCCTGTAGACCCTTCCCTAACAAATGTGTGTGTGTGTGTGTGTGTAAAAATGGGTGGAGAGATGGTGAGGTAGCTCAGTGGCATAAGCTCTTGCCTGCCAAGAGTAAGACCTTGAGTTTGATCCACAGTAACACCAAAAGAGAGGGGAGGGGAGGATGGAGATGTAGCTCAATAAGGTCCTGGTTGAATCCCATTTTTTAAAAAAGTCTTTAATCTTGTACCATTTAACAGTATTGCCACTAGTAATGCAGAAATGGAAATGTCCCATACCTAGGTTGCCCCTAGCCTCAACTATTGAGCATTTGACATATGGCTAACGCAATTGAATTTTTTTTTTTTTTTTTTGGCAGAACCGGGGATTGAACTCAGGTCCTTGTGCTTGCCAGGGAAGCACTACTCCACTGAGCCATCTCCCCAGTCTGCTTTTTTTTTGCAACTGATTTTTTAATTTCACTTAAATAGCCATATTACTAATGCCCATCACACTGAACAGCTGCAGCTCCAGTATCTCCATAATTCTAAATTGAGGTACTCTAAAATAACCTCCCTCCAGTCTCTTCCCTGATTAGAGAACTGTTCCTGTTTTACCTGCTAATGAACTTCAAATTTTTTAGCATTACAGACACTTTTTATTCACAAATTCTGGAAAAATAAGATGACTAAGGCTACATTGGTTGAAGATGAGTAGTGGGATAGGGAGGGTGAGGACCTAGGGTCTATATTCTCATTCAGCTCAAGTAACTCCATTAAAGAGCCTCCACTAGGCCTCTCAATAGAAGTAGTTTGTGAAACCAGCAATTATTCTTGAAAACTCTTTGCTAGAGCTTTCCAGCAGACTTTATATACCCTGTAGCTTTGCACCTTTCATCATAACCATACCTTGGCACCCTTTCTCCATTCTCAATAGACCACTTTTGATATGGATTATCAGTATCTTGCACACTCCCTGTTCTAACAGAATTTAAGGCTTTCTCACTTTATCTACTTAGCATTAATTATAAGACCTCATAGAAGCCTTTTTCCCCACCAATACCCCTTCCTCCCCACTTCAGTAACAAGTCAGTTTTGTCACTGCTAACTGGTACTCAGGAAACTTCAATGAGATAGCACTCTCAAGAAATCCAGTACTCTGCAGTGATGGAAATGTTGTCTCCCTCTGTGACTGAACAGTTGAAATATACAGCCAACTGTATCATTTGGCCTACTTTATTCACTAGTATGTTCATAATACCTAGAGTAGCAACTAGTCTGCAGTTGAATATCCTTATTACTTATTAAATTAACATCAAAACTAGTACTATATAAATATTAAGTTTGTTCCAAATTAATTGACCATACAGAAATTTAAAAAATGATTTCAATAGTACTACCAACATTTACTGGATACTTGCTGCTCATTTATGCTTCAAAAATATTTTAAATCTTAACTGTGATTAAGTTTATAGAAACTGAAGATAAGAACTTTAAAATTCACATGGAAGGGTTGGATTTGGAACTAGGCCCTTATTATGCTACTCCTATGAATAGGTGACTTACAAGGCACTCGTTCAAATACCCTATTTCAATTCAGCTCCAGTTGTACCAGTTGTATTAGCAATGAGTTAAGGCCTCAAAATGAGAACCTAGGCAGGGATACAGCTCTGCAGCCTAAGTGCCTGCCTGCCAAATGCAAGGTCCTCAGTTTAATCCCCAGTACCATTTAAAAAAAATTTTAAAAGGGGAAATAAACGAGAACCTAGAAGGGCCAGGGAGATGGCTCAGTGGAATAAGTGCTTCCCTGGCAAGCACAAGGACCTGAGTTCAATCCCAGGTTCCACAAAAACAAAACAAACAAACAAAAACTAGAATATGGTATAGAGGCATGGTATAGGGGCTGGAGATGTAGGTCAACAGCATAGTACTTGCCTGTCAAGACTAAGGTCCCTGAAGGCCTTTAACTTGCAATGATCCTTCTGCCAATAGCAAGAGGACAGTAATGTACCACACCTGACAGTGCAAACCTTTAAACCTGTTTACTGCTTTTGTGTTTATTTTCCCTTTCCCTGAAATGTTCCTCCCCTAATTATATATTTGAGTTCTTGCATATTTACAGCCCTTCCCTAGCTGGGCCTGTCACAAAGGGTGAATGCTTTCCCACTACACTGGTCCCACCAGGTGTAAGCAACATCTGCTGAACACTTCCTCAAGAATTTGAAGCTGGACTTTATATATAATATGGGGTATAAATCACATTTAAATAAAAAATAAGCATGAAGAACACCAAATAAATATAAAATCTTTATTTAAAATTTTTGGAAAATGCGTTATATGTAATTGGCATACAAAGTAATGAAAAAAAATTCAAATTGTTGGACATGCTGACAGTACAAGAAATGTGGGCTCTGAGCATCTTTACAATTTTCATTTCTTCTGACATGAAACTATCATCCCTGATACTTACATGTCCTACTCTATCATGTCCTTTAAGTCCTTTCACAAATGATACCACACACATTTAAAAAGATTTGATAGGCTAACAAAATACTCTTTGAGGGGAAACTAGGTTTAATGCAATTAAATACTATCAAGCGCTATATTCCTAACAGCTCTGGTGCTGCTCCCCCCAAACTACACTAATGTATGTAAATAGTTTTACTGATATACAGAGACATTAAATGTCAAGGCATCACATTACTCACATAGCTACAAAGTTACACTTCAGAGGCTCCTTGTGCACAGCAACTCCCAGGTAAAGGGAACCCTGGGGGCCCCAGTTCACTCCCAACCATCTTAGTGGCCTCTAATGTAAGAATACCTACCTCAGTAGAGTTAAATTAAAGGGAAACGTCGCCCTGTCACCATGGGAACTGACCTACTGCTCTAACACCAACTCCCGGTGCTGTGGATGCATACATTTCGGACTCACTCGCCTCATGTTCAAATCTGTGGTTAAAATGCTCTGTACGGTACCATAAGAGATGTTCAGATCCTCAGAAATTTTCCTAATGGTCATCCGCTTGTTTGATCGAATCATTTCGCTCACTCTTTCGACATTCTCCCGGGTTTTTGAGGTTGAAGGACGTCCCGAGCGCTCCTCATCGTTAACAGATTCACAACCCTTACGAAACCGCTCAAACCACTTGTAAACAGTCTTCCTGGTTACTGCAGCATCGCCATACACTAATTTTAACATTTCATGTGTTTCTTTAGCACTTTTTTGCAGCTTGAAACAAAATTTCATGTTAATTCGTTGCTCATGATCCATCATTAATGCCACTTTAAAGCACTCTCTCAACTGGAGCTCACTACTGCCCCAGGCAAGTTGAAACTTGTCACACTGTTACTAAGGTGTGATGTGCTCTTCTATGGAAGATTCCTACCTTTTTGTTAGATGGCCAAATGCTATCCAACATTAACTTTTTTTTTTAAAAGCTCACCAGGTACACGTAAGGGTATCTCACCTCATCAGAGGTACTTTCCTGTTGTAACTAGTGACAATTGGTGTCAGGTGAGCACCCAGCTTCAATGGCTTGTACTGGCAGTGTTCAACCTAGAAAAAGAATGAAAAATTTTAAAATGACCTTTTAAAAAAGAAAATATTGATGGAGGTACATTTTTTGCTTGTCTTAATGTGTTTCTAAAAGAGCCTTAAGTACATATGCTCTAGTCTTCCGTATTTTTATATCTTGAAAGAGGTTATAAAGACACCAGCTATCCCAGACCAACCTACAGTGCTGGCCATAAGATACAGAAACAAAGGTTAACTTTAAGTATTATCATGTGCTAACATCACAGCGGTGTTAACAAATCTTCAGTTGTGACTCCAGACAGGATCCAAAGAGGAGGTTCAGGCTCTTCTTTGGGTTTTATGGAGGCTTCCTTTACCCTTCTGTGTTAGCCTCTTAAGGCACTGTGTCAACCTTAAAAGGGCACAGGAAAGGGAGATGGAGATTTTTAAGTATTCTTTGCTCATCCAGATGTTTCGTTAACAAGTCTGAAAACCCACAAAATGCAGCTATTCTGCTGGTTGCTTCCGTGAACATAAATTTCCTTTCTATTCAATAGAGTGCCGGATTTGGGCCTCTGCACAAACCATACGCTTGGGGACCCTCCCGCGATCACTGGCCACGCGCTCGGAGCCTGACTCGCTTTATCTCACCCCCAAATTAGGGCCGTACCTGCAGTTGGAATCCAAGGCTGCTGACCTGCGTGTGCTGGACACAAACCCCAGGGCCTAAGGTCAGCCCTGCTCAGGGATGGAGAGGCCCGCCCGGAAACCACTAAAAAGTAGTGGGGATCCTCCCTGTGGAAGTAAAGCGCAAGCTCGTCACTACGCCTGGCCGGCCCTGGGGAACTTCCGGCGGCCCCGCGCGGCGCCTGTGTCTCGGGCGGCCCTGGAACGGGCCTGGAGCCCTCCCCCCAGACCGCCGAGAACTGCTCTACCCCTCCGTTCTGGCCGCCAGGAGCAGAAGAGATCCGGGCGGGCAAAGCTCGAGGGGACACGGGTGAACCCAGACCCTACCCCGGCCCCCAAGGCGTCCGGCGATCCTCCCTGTGGGAAACTAAAACCTTAAGATGCTCACCGCCAACCTCCCGGGACAAAAAGGCCGGGGACCTGTGCACCTCGCAGAAACTAGGAAGGCGGGGCGGGGCGGGGGCAGACCAAAGGGACGGGCAGCCAATCCCCATGAAGATTGTGCGCAGGGACGGGGCAGTGAAGAGAGATGCGGGGCGCGTAGCCAATCGCCAAAAGTTCTGAGGACGGAGGCGGGACAATTCCGGTCATTGGCTGTTGTAGGTCTTCCGCCGAGGTAGGAGTTGGAGTCGACCCCTTCCTGGAGCATTGTGGGAGCTGATTCCTGGGGCTCTGCTCCGGTTCTCGGGCACTGCTTGGGGAAGCCCTGCGGTTATACGTCAGCCCAGATACTCTTTTCGCCTAAAGCTAAACTTGACAAGTATATATTTCGGGCATTCGCCATGTCTTGTTTTACAGGATCACTCACATGGCCTCTCCTGAACTTGGAAAGACCGGTCTCCTTTCCTCAAGCTCCCAGTTAATTCATTCACATTGTTCAACTAGTAAACTAATTAAATCATCAGAGGATGAAGAGGACCAAGATCTGTATTATTCTGAAGGTAACTGACTAAAATTGCAAACAAATAGATGAGTAGAGCATGTGCTAAAATGAGCACTTCCACTGTTTGCCATCTATTACTAGATTTTTTAAATGTATTTAGTACAGGGTCTCACTATACAGATGGGACTCTTGGTGATCCTCCTGTTTTCAGCCTCCTAAGCGCTGGTATTACAGGCACAGGCCACCACTCACAGTTTCAATCACCTTATCAAGGCGCCCCTGGGGCAGGGCCAGCACCATACATGGTCCCTGGGATCTAACTCCAGTCCCTGCACTCTGTCTAAAGAGGCACTTTAGTCCTCTGAGTATACCAGATTTAATTTGCAAAATACCTTATTAGCCCTGTTACGATTTATATCTAAGTGACCCCGAAAGCCTCACATGTTTGGAAGGTGATTGGATTACGGGGGCACTGTGACTGACTCGCAGTTAGGAAGTGGTTTCTGGCCTGAGGAGCTGGTTGCTGAGACCTGGCATGGAAAAGGCCTCTTCCATTCCCCTTCTGTTTCCTGGCCACCATGGCAAGAACAGCTTTGCCATTGGCAAGTCCTTCACTATGGTGTGTTCTTTGTTTGACTATGGGTTCAAATTTCTGAAATGAAAACACATCTCATTGTGGGTGGCAGGTATTGTCTCAGTGAGGAGAAAAGTGACTACGACAATCCTGAAATTATACCTTACAGAAACAGGTATATTAAGCAATTAGCTCGAAGTCTCAGAACAGCTAGCAAGTTCTGGAGTTGGATTGCAAGCCCCTCAAAACACTGTACTTCACGGTGATGTGTTGGCCAAGGCAGGGATAGAATTTGTTTTTTGTTTTTTTGGGTTTTTTTTAAGAGAAAATTAGCTTACATTTGATAAAGACAGGTGCTTCTGCTGGGGTGGAGATCTACAGAGAGAAAGAATAGTTTGCCAAGAGTACCAAGGCAGCCCAACAAAGTACTTGAACTTTTAAAAACTCCAGAGTGTGAACAGAACTTAAAGACACAAAGCACTGTGTGACTTGAGATGGGAGTGGCTTGGATTCACACCTTGCAGGAAGCCCTGAGAGAATTTTCATTGTATAACAGTGGTGATGAACTTACTGTTATAGGCAACTAAGTTAGATAGCATATTATAGTCAGATGGCCTCAGCCTTCAAAGGAGCCAGTGCAGAAGACGTAATACCTTGCAATGGTGGGAGAGACAGGCACCTCCTGCCATAGGCCAGACCTCAAGACAGAAGATAAAACAAATGCAGCTACATACTTCCTAAGGACAAATGTGAGGGATTGATATTCTAAATAGATATGCATCACCTTGAAAAAGCCAGGAGGGCCAGGGAGATGGCTCAGTGGAATAAGC